>JBBPRP010000086.1:0-26451 GCA_038093135.1 Leccinum longicurvipes
TGGCTCAGGCATACGCAACCATGGGTAAGTAAAACTCGCCGGTAAATTGCTGATGAGCTGCAATGACCACAAGGCTAGCGCCCGCCGCTATGCTCACGCGAGCTTCGTCATCTTATGGGACCGATACGATATCCCTAGTGCCTTTGCCGTTCGCTCACACTCCTGTTTGATAGGTTTCACGACCTGCATGAAGACCGTTGAAATCACTCGGCACAAGGAAGCTGCAAGCGGTGTACAGCGCTCCACTTTCCAAGTATTCATGGACATCTACCGCAAGGAGGGCATTCGCGGCATCAACAAAGGTGTCAACGCGGTCGCTGTGCGTCAGTGCACTAACTGGGGTTCACGGTGCGTTGTCTCCCTGACCTTATTGATCCATCGCCAGCCCATCATTTTCTAGTATGGGTTTTGCTCGGTTGGCTGAGACCATGATCCAAAATGTGCGTGGCAAGGGCGAACAGGATAAACTGGGTGCAGTCGACAAGATACTTTCTTCCTCAATTGGTGGTGCTCTGGCGACATGGAATCAGCCTATTGAAGTCGTCCGTGTCGAAGTACGTTCCCTTTACAAGGCTTATTACCTTTTGGGAAACTAACCCGTCATATGCAAGATGCAATCAATGGCCAAGTCAGCCAACCGTCCGGAAAAGCCCACCATTTTGAACACACTTAGCTATATCTACAAAGAAAATGGTATCAAAGGTCTCTACCGGGGAGTCACGCCTCGCATTGCTCTCGGCATCTGGCAGACGATCTGCATGGTTTCATTTGCGGACTACGTCAAAGATTGGGTGAAGGGCCGCTAGTGAAGGAGCCTCGTTCTTATTAGATTCCTAGTCGTAAAGCATATCCTTGCCCTCGCGTTAATCATACCGTTACATAGATAATAGACACGATCAGGGCTTGACTTGGTAGCCGTCATTACAGCTGTTCGCGAAACCTCGAGCAATCGTGTTTTATCGCTGGACAAACGAAGTTCTGCCCGACCACAGCTGGGTACTCGAGTCGTGTCGCGTTACGCGTAGCTGCCCTGGCCCGGTGTTGCATCTTGTCCATTAAGTACTACATTGAGAAGAACGATCCTTGAAATAGTGCACGACTTCCCCCCAAAATCAACCTGCGTCTCTCCCCGAAGGCCCCAAGTAGACCCGGAGAGACATCGATATTGAGCTTCAAGGGCACTGCTGGTAGCGTGGCAGCCGCCACAGCGCTGGCATCTCGACCAGCAACCCTCGATGCATCGAGCATACGCTCGTCCGGAAGCATCGGCTACAAAATCTGTTTGAAGATTGGTCTTGAATTCTTCATGTCGTTCCTCATTTCGCTCTGCAGCCAGCTTTCGGAGGATCTTTCGGGTGAGCCCGGCATCACGCAAGATCCGAGAGAGCGTAGATGGTGTGATCATGACGTCATACTCGACACCTGACCAGGTACACGCTTCGTCAAGGAAAAGGCAGGAGTCAGGCATCGGCGAAGAGGGCTCTTGTGAGCAACCGGATATGTCCAACAAACGGGGAAGGTAGTCGGCTAACGGCACCTTGCAGTTCGGAGCTTTGACGTCATCGGTAGCAACTTCGCTTTGAAACTTGTAGGAGTCACGGCTGGCAGATATCATCGATACTCCAACCAATGCCCCAGAAGTCGATTGGGCATTCTTCGCTAATTTTTCTGTTGACTATGTGGCTGCAGAAAGGACTGATGCCAGTCAGCGTCGAAGGTATGGATTTCCTTTTTTGTTTAACGAAGAAAAAAGTCACACAATTACCTAATGTTTCGCAAACAGCTGTAATATTAAATTGATGCTGTGTCGACTAGGTTATTTATGGTTGCATTGAAAGTAAGGTAACGTCGAACGTATTGAATTTGTTCGGCACCAACTTTTTAGCATTAACTTCCACGTCTTCACCATCCCAAGCAATGAGTGCCGCACAGATTTCACCGAAGGCACCATTGAACCCTTTGTTGGCTCGGTATCTCGCCCAGGTCGCTAAGAACCCTCTGCGCACCAAGGCGATAACATCAGGTTGAGTACCTCCTTCCGTGTTTAGGCGCGTAGGACTCATGATCGGTCCTAGGGACGTTCTCTTTCCTCCAGGAAATCATTGGGTCGAACGTGGCTGGCATTCCGCCTAACCCGACCCCAAAAGATGCGTCGGTACTCACCAAAGCCCTCGCGCGTGCACACATTAGCACCAAGGCGTTCAAGATGGCCATGTACGGCTTCTTCGTGTCCGCGCCTCTAGGCCACTTCCTCGTCGGCCGCCTGCAGAAAGCCTTTGCCGGCAAAGTTGGCCTCAAGTACAGGGTGGGCCAACTACTCGCTAGCAACTTGCTTATCACCCCCGTCCAGGTCTCCGGTCAGTACCAGCTCTTCTGGATGCGCGCGTGTGTTGACCTTCCTTTTCAATAGTTTTCTTGGCATCCATGGCCGTGATCAATGGTGCCAAGTCCGTCGACGAAATCATCCGTACCGTCAAGGCGGGTTTCTTCGGGGTCATCCGAGTATGTCTCCTGCCTTCTCATCATATAACATTGGCTTGATTGTATCGCACAAAAGGTGCACTGGGTTATTTCACCTCTGTCGATGGTGATCGCGCAGCAGTTTATTCCAGTTGAAGTACGTGTTCGCAAGGAAATCGAAAGTAGACTGTGCTGACACATCGGATTCTTAGCTTTGGGTACCCTTCTTCAACGTCATCCAATTCACTGTTGGGGTCCGTGCCTTCTTGCTTACGTTCTCTCCTTATCTGACCCTGTTTATGCCAGACGTTCTTCAACATCAAGGGAAAGAAATTGCGCCTTGCTGCCGCGAAAAAGGAGGCTGAACGGAAAGAACGTGAAAACGCGGAAGCTGCTTCTGCCAAGGAAAGCTGAATGAGTACTGGACGGACACGACGTATCATACCCTACTCGTTGATATACTCTATCTTTGCAATGTTTTATGTCACGGATCATCAATTCTATCGAGAAACATCTGTTACTATCATGCGGGGGTGATGGTCTGAAGGAGGTCCCTGCACATAGCGGTGTCTCGTACGCCAAGGAGACTCCTCACGGTCTGACCCAGGTTCGCCAACGATTGTTTCAATCTGCCAGCCTGTGAGTGCATATGCTCCGGGACGGGCAATCCAGAGCCTTGTTTCCAGGATCATGGACTGTGAACGGCACAGCACGCCTCGAATGGTAAGCCTTCCTGCATAGCGCGGTGGAAGAAGATCACTATAAGTGGATAAGCGAGATGGGTCACGGAACTGGGAGAAATACTTGCGATTGCTCGAGTTTCTCCTCGCTCTTCGCACCAAACTTGATGGCATAGCGAGTTGGGTGGGTTAACGAATGGTTCCTCAAGGATAATTTTACAGGGGCAAGACAGATCCTGAAAAAAGTAAGCACGCGCGACTGGGTCGAGTGATGATGACTCAACGCACCCCAGGCTGAAATCATGCTCCACTACGCTTTCATGCATTGTGACGACCAGAGGGTTCATCTCGGCATTCCATTCACTTTCACGAATCGATCGTAATATCTCCATCTTCTCGCGCTGGGTTTCTGCGTACATGCTCCTCTTCACTTTCGCATTCTCTACACTCTTGATAGCCTCTTGAAGAGCAGCATGACCTGCGCCGAGATTCAAGCCTGACAACAGCGTAAAGCCTGTTCTTTGCTCTGGCATCTCCCAGAATACTAAGAAATCCACAGTCAGGGGGTTGAAGAGCGGAAATTTTTGAGGATGAGTGACAGCCGGGATATGCGGATGTGCCCGAACTATAGTGTTGGCAGCGATTCTCCTCTTTTCTGATAAAAAAAGAGTCGAGACAGCAGGGTTATGCAACGAGATGCATGATTCATACTGGAAAACACGTGAATGGCGAATATATATTCCTGAAAGCAAGGCGGCTCACAGCGGAGATATGGCAACATGTAAGGTCCAAAGGTGGTGGATCTTCCGGGTCAATCTTGCTTCCGTTCAAAACACTGCCCAGAGTTCTCGTGACAAATGCAGTCGTAGCTGCTATACAGGCGGATGAATCTAAAGGTGATGCATCGAATGACATGCTGGTTAGTTGTGCAGGTTGTAATGGTGAACTAGTCGGTTCTGCTTAACCTCGGCAACAAAACTCGTAGCAGTGGACTCACGATGAGAGTGGCGTCAAGGCGTGGGTTTCCCAGCTAGGACTAATTGCAGTAACTTGCTTGACCCACATAGCCTTTGAAGATATATTAGAGATTTCCAGGGTAACAAGAAATGCACTATCGATCGAAGGGTTCGGAGAATATGTTGCCGATAATTCTAACGAAGGGGTGACATGGTAGGCTTTGGTTACACGCGTGCAGTGGAAGGCACGACCTCCAGTCTGAGGATGGGATATACTCAGCTTGTAGGCCAGAGCATAACCGAAAGACTTACCTCTCGATACACAAAAAGCAGGCAAAGTTGTTGAAGTCCGACGTGGCCCGGACGCCACGTAAGAGTGACAACGGTACTGTCACCTGAGTAAAGCTCCTTATCGAGGGGGACAGCATAAGGACTCCACGGAGAGAGTTTGTTGTCTATATGTAGAGCTTCGATAGAGCCACCTGCTATCGATACTAACAGCGATGAGTGACTAGCCTGTAGACCCGTTCTAAACAGAGCTCACAAGTTTTGCACTCTGATGACTCAAGCCATATCTGATCTTCTGGACCACCAACCAACCATACCTCACCAATAGGTTTGTGCCCTGCGTTTGTCATCCAGACCTTCATCGGCTTGCGCTCACCTTCACTGAGGACAAGCGATTCATTGTTCTCAAAAGAGACAGCAAGCTCTTGACTCGCCTCCTCGACGTCAGTTCTAATTACTATATCTGGAGCGTAGGTCGCAGTTTGCCTTTGTAGGGGAGTGTTTTGTAGTCGTCTACCACGTCGTGCGAGAGATTCCATGGTGGGAAGAAGACCAAGGAAATGGTAAGTGACGCTGGGGATGATCAATGAAGCTGCCTGCGACGCTTGCAATGCGACTGAGACCTAGATCAGACGATCGGAAGGAATAAGGCACGAAAGTAGCAGATCTACGGGGGTCTCACCACATGGTTTCCCTTCGCACCCAGAACGACTTCCTTGACTCGTTCAACAGTGACATATTCGCTTATCCATGGGGTATCTCTATCCCTCGCTTCCACGACAAGAGATAGATTGGTGAAGGTCACTTCTGTGTCCAAAGGGTTTTGCAGAGCAACGTCTACCCAAAAGGACTCTAAAAAGTTCGAAGTGAATGATTATTCGATAGGTTGCCATGAAGCCCGGCTTACCACCCACTGCAGCCCTGCCACTTTTCTCGAGAGTCTCTTTGCCACGAGTCTTCCAAAATGCGGACCATACATCTTCCCTCCTTTCCCATTCTACTTGATCACCACTGGTGGAGTCGCGAGGAAGTCGCGCACGACAAGAGGTTGGGCACACGAAGGTTATTGGCAATTTCAAATCATGCAAGTTGGCATCTTGATCTGAGGTTGACTTTAGATGCTACACCGGAATTAGGTACCCCGATTGTTTTTCAATTAACAACGCACCGAGAATGCCACCCTAAAATCTTCCAGCAAGACTTTGTCTGTGTTAGCATCCCCACTTTCGTCTCTGTTCGCGTGATAGATTTTGGCCAGCGGTGAGGAAGACGTGGACGACCAACGGAACAACCCTAGAAAGAGTTTCACAGCGCCCTTGATGTCACCGGTGGTGTACAATAGCCTCCCTTTCAAAAAAATACTATAATTAACGTGAACAAGACCGGAAAGGGGCCTGGCTACCTAGCGGATGCTCGATACCCGACAACACTGCGTCGAATCGTATAAGTTCGGATGAAGCTTGCCCTTCCGAGTCCCAAAATGACGGTGACAATGACTTTTTGGGTTGGTTGTCGAAGAGCTCGTGCGCTCTCCGGAGGAAAAACATTGTCAGAGGTTTCTAATGCAATTTGATGTGAGCTCGCAAGACGTGGAACCAAGAGGAAACCTACAATGCCGCATTTCTCAAGCTTATTAGCAGCGAAGAGGTACCACAGGGCGGCTCTCCGCTGTGCATTCTTCTGAGCGCTCAGAAATGCAGCGTGAGCGATAAGTATTGCCGATGGCGGTTCCTCAGCCTTCAATGCCGCTGTCCCAATCAGTGCTGTCCTATGAGAACGTGAACTGATTGGAAACCTACATTTCCCGCTGCCCATATTAGCCATCTTTCTCCCTCCAGCATGTCACTGAGGAAGTCATTGGTGGGAATGGCAGCTTCCCAGCGAACCGCGCATTTGAGGGCTTGGACTTGCGCTTGAGGGGACATGTCTGAACCTGGTGGATATATAGTAGAAATTGTAAATGAAGCATGTGCGGCAACGGCAGGGGAGGGTGACAGAAGCAGAGATAAAATGTCCTAGGGATATTCAGTTCCGACAATGAAACAGGCGTAGTTGGCTTCCATTACCGAACCGTCCTTGTTTTCCTTTCTTAGTGATTCCCATACATTGATTGCAAGTTTATAATCACCCAGAATAGTTGCAAACTCTGCAAGGCGTCTGACCTGGGAGGGAGGTGCATTCAGGATACTTGAGGCGGACGAAGATTGGGTCAGATTGAGAGTATGCGATCGAGAGGGGAGGGAGGAGACAGAGGAGGAAGTAGTATGGTTAGGATACTGCGTCGGTGCCACGCTTGAGCCAAAAAACTTGCGTGTAGAAGAAAAAAGGCGTGATGGCAACCGTCTACTGGACGAATATGCTTCATTCCATTCTAATACACATTTCTCCATCCAAGGGATGAGACTCATGACGACAAACTCTCGCGTGAAGCGCGCCAGTTGCTGAATGTCTGGCTCCGCTAGCTTCAAAAACCTTGGTGAGGCGACCAAGGGGGTTATGGAATGGGATTGTGACGTCGGAGAACCATTCTGCCATGCTTCCGGGGAGAACGGTGGCAGGCGAGGGGGGAGGGCAGTAACTGGGACAGGAGGAGGTGGCGGAGAAGGGAGGGACAAAGAAAGGATGAACGCATGCAAACCATATTGTTTCTTGACTGCATTGAAGAGCGCAACGGCTCTAACGAAGGAAGGCGTGAAGATGTAATAGGAGAGGCAAAGCAAAATCACGTACTCCTCGTCAGACAAGGGAGATCCACTGGGATGTACGATGAGAGTGTAGAGAAGATGTGTGGTATCAACCCATGGGGGAAATTCCAGTACACGAGAATGGAGGGCAGTGATGGCCTGTAATGGGTTGGGAGCTGTGGTAGACACGGCTAGAATGACTGATAGATTGTGAGCGTGGAAGGGGACAAAGGACAATGGGACGGACTGGAGAGTGGGTGGTTCCAAGCGTCGTACTTTGAAGGTAAGTGATCGCCTTCGACACAGCGGCAGAGTTCGTCCCACCAGGGCGTGCGCGTAGTGTAGCGAGCCGCGTGGTCGACTTCGTTAAGCCAGTGTGCACACTGCTTAGCGATGCGCTCGCCAATCCAGTCGATGGTCCTGGCAGCACGCTTCTCATCATCCTCGAGACACGTGCGTTCAGTGTCTGCAAGATCGGAGAAGCGGAGAGAAAAGGAAGGGTGTGATATTGTTGTGAGAGAGGTCGTACGCGTGGTGACTTGACTGTAATGTTAGCCAGTTAATGCGGAGAGAAGAAGAGAATACCTTGAGGGAGGGGAGAAAAGGACTGGAGGATGTCGTGGAGGGGGGGAAGAGCAGCGTCGTTGAGGAGATGGACGAGATCCGGGGATGGGAGAATGCAGACATGCGGGCTCAGCGAGGAGGGTAGCGCTGGGCCCATCGCGACTGACGAGGACAACATCGTTATTTATTTATCCCACGACAAAAGATAAAGAAAAATACAAGGAAATAAGTTACTAGCATATCAGAATCCACCGCCAAGGATGTCCCCAAGCAAAAGACCTCCCGCCAACCCGCCAAGTAAGCCTAGAGCAGCAGTGTTGCCTCCGCCAAAAGGTCCGTTGTCGTACCCGTCGTTGTAGCCCGGCCCACGGTGATAAGGAGCATATCCACCGTGGGCGCGCATGTACGCCTCCCGCTCCTCCAATTGCCGCATTCTCTCTTGCCTCGCCAACTCCTGCTCTCGTGCCATCCGCTCCGCACGCAGTCGCCTGTGTGCCTCGTGCTCCTCTAGCCGCCGCGTCCTCTCTTGCCTTGCCAACTCTTGCTCTCGCGCCACCCGCTCTGCTCGCAATCGCTTGTGTTCTTCGCGCTCCTCCCTTGTTCCGATTGTCTTGTCTTTCAGTTTTTCAAACACCCCCCGCTTACGCTCCGCGTGCGAGCCTTCCTCAGAAACAGCATCCGTCGAATCAGGGTGTTTGGGACCAGATTGTTTCCCACTCCCCGAAGCCTGCCCCACGATCGCATCGTATGAGGGAGGTGCATCAAGATCAGACTCGAGCTGCTTTTCCTTTTTCGCCTTTATCCCCGGGTGCTCGCTGAGAAACTGTTCGTCCTCATAGGGGTGTACCCAGATCGCCCGTGTAGGATTTGCTCTGGTATCGACCTGAATGGACTTCGCGTTAGTGATACAGCAAACAGGAATGAGACAAGACGAACCCAGAAAGGGTGGTCGTAGCGAGAATCGTGCTGTTGGATCCAGCCGTCGGGGAGGTTCGAATTGGACATGATATGATGCGGAGCGAAGTCGTCCCGATCCCCTCTCTAAATACCCCAGTTGGCACTGCACGTGCTGTGGATAAGCACAAAAGGGTTACACAGCCTCAACGTGGCCACTCATACGTTGACGTAATTATAATAGTCATTGATCCACTTGAATCTACCCGGTATTGTCATGTATGTTATAGGCTCAAGCGTGCGTGCGGAGGAAACGTATGGTGTCTTGTATCTTTTGAATCTTCTGTTCGATGGTCATCTGCAACAATTAGTTCCCCCGTGTGCTCGGACCGTCACTGAGATGACTTAGTAGGGACGTACCTCGAAGAACAAGTACAACTGCCGACGTCGCTCTTCGTTGACGGCTTCCTGTCGAGCGATGGCGTCCACAAAATTCCGCAGCTCATCTCCCCTGCTATTGCCCTGCACCGCCCTCACCGGTTCGACCTGTAAACGGACCCCGCAGCCGGCGTCTTGCACTGCATTGGACCGGCCCGCCGCTCCACCCATCTTCAATTCCGACCTCGCCCATTCATCTCGGACTCCCCACCCGTGGGATGGCTCGGTGGCATCCGAGGTGACACGAGTCGATTCAACACCCCATCCGTTTCCTGCGCTGCCAGCTGCCCAGCCGAATGGCGGCCCCCATCCCCATTCCCCACCCTCACTGGGCTCCGCCCATTTTCCCAAAGGATAAGGTTGATCCCACCCGACCCGAGCCTGTTCGGATGCGCTCGCCTTCCACTCGCACACTCCCAGCATCCCCAGCACTTGATGGGCAGTCCTCCACCCCCCATCGCCCTCCATCTTGTCAAGAAACTCCTCCAACCGAAGCACTTCGCCCTTCTCCGCTGCGTCTATCCCCCGCTGCCAGAATGGCACTAAATCATGAACGTGGTCGACATGGGCATGCATTTCCCACTGTCGTAGACCCTCCGACGTAAGAGGAGGGTACCCGATCTTGTCCCGACACGTCTCGTCCGCAGTTTCCAAGGAGGTTTCCGTTATCTCGTTTGCACGGTTCGCAATCTTACCCTTCTCCTCTGCAGAGGTCGCACCGTTGTGAACAACTCGTTCGTGATTTAAGGCGACCTTCAGATCATGGAAGAACGGCTGTCCCTTGCGGTTTGCGGGACAAATAGTGCAGATCCATCCCTGAGCTATGACAGAGCGCCCTACGTCAACCCTTTGTTACTTGATAGGTACAAGCAGGGACAGCTCACCCGGATATTTCTTCAACGACCCTCGTAGACCAGAGGTGGGAGTAGGCATCAAGTCTACATGAGTAACTCTAGATCCTCCCGCGGCCCATATATGTTCGACACAGCATCCTAAATAGGTACTACCGGCACCCCTTAGGCCCGACTAGTATTAGGTCCCATAACCTACACCGAGCATGCACTACAGGGCGAATACCGATTCCGTGCATTCTTGATATGTTATGTGTACACATTTCATGTCCTTGCGCGAAATAAATTATCCAATAATAATAAATCAGGATGGCCCGGGAAGAGGGTTAACCCACGTCCCATTGGGCCACAGGGTTGCTGGCATAGTGAAATCTCCAGCATTTCCACCACTCGTGTACTATATAGCAGTCCATAAACGTCAGCAGTCCAGGTACAGAAGTATAGGTGCGTACGGCCAGTCTGAAAAAGTGGGGTAGCCCTGCCTCCAGCCCGGCAAGGGAAAAGTCGAGAGCGTTGCCCACGTAACTCTCTACGTCATCTACGAGAAGAGAGAATCCGTTCCAGCCCTGGTTGAACAGGTTATCTGGTATCTGGACCCAAGATATTGTTTGATTTGCCAAGCTGATCGCTGCGTCGTAATTCGACGAGTTGGTAAGGAATGTCGGAAGTGGTGAGCCTGACGGTCCGTCGTCAACCAGCTGAGAATGCATAAGTTTAATCATCCTTCATGAAATAATTTTAAGACACACATCTGCGGCAGTCTGCAAAATGGAAGCAAACCCATATCCAGCAACGTCGTTCAGGAATATGCCAAGTAGGAATCCTTGATAGATCGCCGAGAGACGGGTTGGAAACCCCGTCCCAGGAAAAAGCGCCATGGAGATAATGTAATGATGAAGACGGAGCTGCAAACCTGGCAGGAGTCCCAGAACGAGAACGACCAGGCCGCCCATAATATGCCAGCTCAGATAGTATGGTAGATACCCGGTTTTTCGAATGACACGTGCCTGATTGATCGCAATGACAAGCAAAATGAGGGCAATGATAATGAGCGCGACGAGGCCACCAGGCTGCTGAGTAATATCTTGCGCTGTGAGACGATCGATGGGTATTTGCGACATGGTGAGATTGGTGAGAACCCCAGTCCAGTAGGGCGCAAGATACCATATCGTTGCCTCGAAGGGTGCGTCTGCGAAAATGGGTAGCGTGAAGCGAATAGCGACTCTCCAGAAACCATAGCAGACGAAGAGTGCTGGGAGGAAAGCACCAAAAGCCACATCCAACGGAGGTGGTGTTGCCTGGGGCTGCGAGAAAAGAGCAATGTGCCAAAATCCAATGCACACGAGGCACCAATACAGTACGATGGCTTTGGGTCGAAGAATGAGAAATAGAATGCACGTAACAAGAATGTTGAAAGCCAGTGCAGGGGTGCGAAGGTCAGTACAATGAGTGAGTGAAGTAGAAGGAGAAAGCTGGAAAGACATTGGGAACACAGAAGGAAAAGCGACGGAGGTGAGACCAGATGCAGTGATAGACAAGTAGTCGGTAAAATTTCCGGTGAGTTGAAGGGAGAAGCAGCCTCCGGTCCAGTCATTGATGATACCGCTGCATCCGTACACGATAAGTGGATGTCATTGAGCAACATAATCAAACTCACGCTTGGATTGCGGAGGAGCAAATGAAACTGTCAGCTCTGTATGTCTTTTGCGGGTCTCCACCGCCAACTAGGAGAGGGACGAAATCGAGTTCTGTATTACCGACAAGACGCGGGTTCTGGAGCACGACAGAACTACACTGAGCAGGACACCGAAAGTCGAAGGACGTGTTAGCGAAAGGAGCGCATAGTTCACCGTTGAGACCGCAGCCAGCATTCTCGGTCCAGAAAACGGAGGTGCATTCGATCAAAGAGGAAGACGGTGTAAGAAACCACTGAGCACGCGCAAAGAAGGCGAAGCCGATGATATAAGCGGCAACAAGGAGGACAAAAAGCCAAGGTGCAGTGAACGGACGCGTGAGCCGTAGTATGGCAGGCTCGAGTGCGATGGTGAATGTGTGGCCGCGGATGTTATACGTGTGGCCAAGAAGCGGTGCAGGGTCTAGATAAGACGATGAGGCTCAAAAAGGAGACAGTACTATATGGAGTTAAGCTCACTAGGAAGGTCGGGCTTCGGCCTTGGCCCTCTTACATAGAGGATGGTTCTCTGGAGCGTCCGATGCAGCCGAGGCCAATTGGAGGCCAAGTACGCCTGAAATCTTGCAAGCTTACGACGCGACAACTGCGAATCGGCGGTGAGACCACTATCCTCGAATTCTGTCTTTTCGGAGACTGCTCCAGCTGCCAAGGTGGCATGTACGGACTGGGGCGGGGAGGAATCAGAATGGGATGGGGTGGATTCACTGAGCATGTGGGTGGTAAGAAATCACGACGATTTGATATCAGCCTTCCCCCTATAAACAGAACGACTTGTTTGTGGCTAGTACTGGTGGCAACACAGAGTAGCGTATTTTTAACTTTACTGTGATATCATTTCTCATGGAGGAGCAGGTATCACGAACGAGGCCTCAGTTTGGGCCAACTGTGAGTATCAGGAATTCAGGGCGTCGCCAAAAGCCACCGAGAGGAGCACTCACGGTAGTCATAGACGAAGCGGGTGTGAATCGGACCGTCCTTCAGCCGATCCGAGGTGAAGGTGGTGAGCCTGACATATCGCCTTTCCCCCTTCACCATTGCAAAGCCCCACGTCTAATTGTTCACTTGAGCGTGCGAGTACAAGTTGACTTGGGTAAACGAAGCATTCACCTGTAGCGCTCTCCACGTATACTTGTTCTTGCCAGGTGTACTCCAGCTATCGGTCATAACAACGTCGCTGTCAATGGTATCCTGAGTCCAGTCACTCTTCAAGAATTCGTCTGCAATATCCTGTACGGGAATCCTGCCCGCCTTCTCAGTTACATGGCCAAAGACGATGTCGTGTCCTTCGTGCTCCTGCCAGTCCAGGGTACGGTCCTCACTCTCGACAGGGACACCTCCGGAGAGTATCTGGTCGATGTCGATGCGCTCAACACGGGCTTCGTTTGTGACGTGTTTGATGATAAGAGTGAGAGAGAACATGGCAACTGCACGACGCACGAGCCAGGGCACACCCTGCAGCTGGAGAATGTCTGCGGTGGGGTCACTGAGGGACTTGTTCTATGTATTGACAGATGAGATGAGCGACGGCGACAAAGGACACAGGATGAAAGTTGACCATGAGAAAGCGGCCGCTCATATTTTTGGTGGTGACATGGGATGGAGAAGCCATGGTGAACGATGAATAGACGTCGGAGAGAACTGGAAAGAGCCTTTCACGTAGCAACCCGTAATTTATATGTCCGTAAGTAGTTCAAACGTTCACGCACGGGACTTTGGTTCAAACACTGTTACGACCTTCCACACTGCGTCCGCTCCCCGTTCCCAAGCTTGCGGTCCCCTCGCATCGTCGCCCCCAAATTCTATCATGATGCCCTGCTGCGCCCACTCACACCAGATGTGGATCGACCCGCTCGACGGGCCAGCGCCACCACCCTTTCTGCTTGGTTCTCCCAGCCACTCGACCAACTGTTTGCCGGTGGTATCTTTTGCAATCGTTATCACTGCTGGGGTCTCTCCAGCTAGGTGAAATTCAATCGGCAGACGTGAATACGTGGAAAAGGCAGACTCGGTGGATCTGGCGGGTTCGTTCACGACGGGGACGTTGTAGATGTCTATTGCCTCCAATTGTAGATCGTCGTCCCTGAGTTGCTCGCGTCTCAGCTCGATCGCGGGCTTGTACCCGTTCTGAGGTGTGAATTGGAGACTGACGCCGAGCGCGGGGTAATTGAAGTAGACAACATTAGAGTAAGACTTGACGTCTGGAGCGGGAATGGTGCTGTTGGATAGCGTGGCGATGTATCGAGTGAGGTCTTGGGCAGAGGGTGATTTTCCAACGAGATGGGTGATGTCCATGGTCGCTAGTCTTTCAAGCTCCGATAGGACCCTTCCTCACCGTTGCTCACAGCGTCGAGCAAGCAATGGTCCGCCCTCCGCCAAAGCTCGATCCAGACGAAAGACCGGCCTTCAGGTTTCTGTCAACCTACAATCCCATTCGCATTGTGCTCTCCGTCATCTACAGATGTTTCGAGTATGTCTTACCCCCCGCGACCTCCCTCTGGATTGCCTCTCGTCTCGTGCCCGTACTCGTCTGTCTGTCCTTAATCCCGCTCGTCCTCCTTTTTTCCATCTTCTCTGGCTGGTACATCTGGAAAAACATCCCGGTTGCTTGGCAGGTCCCTATCTATCTCCAATATGGGTCAGTCCTCTTTCTGGTCCGTTTATATTCGCTGACCCCGACTGCAGCGATGCTCCTTCACCCTATGCCGAAATATCGCTACCCGCGCTCTCTACCGCCCAGCCATACGACATTTCCCTCCAGCTGGTCCTACCAGCCTCTGAAGCAAACTTTGCACTTGGCAACTTCATGGCCTCTTTGTCCCTTTCTACGCCATCCAACAAGACCCTTGTAGTAGTTAGCAGACCGGTATGCCCATCTCTTTTTTCCCTGCTTACTTCTCTCTTCTCACCCTCACGAGGCGATTGCACTTCCTCCCAAGCGTGCCGTTTTTTGGTTCTCCGCCGACCATCGTGTCATTGATTTAGATGTCCCTCTACTGTCCACATATGTCCCGGTGACCTCCTATATGAATGCAAGAATTGAACTTGGCCGGAGGGATGGTTGGAAAAGCGTTGGTAATGGCGAGGGTCGCGAGTTAAGTGTCTCGAATGCTGTCCTGAGGGGTGCTCTCAGGCGCCGTGGAATCTGGTAAGCTGTTTTGCCTCGCTCAATCAAAGGCTATCATCAAACCTTTTCTACGATAGGGGTCTGGTGTCTCGCTTCCCTATCACATTCGCACTCGGTGCTTCCACTACGTTCTTCACTCTTTCTGTCATGATGCTAGCCGCATGCATCCTGCCTGCGGTTCAATGGGGTGTTGCCACGGATGAAACGGCTGTGTCCGAGCCAAAGGAAGACAGACCTACCCGTGTCCGAAAGCGGCCACGCAGAACTGTCACCAGCGAAAGTCGCGTCGCGAGCACCAGTGTCGGTCCCAATCGCCCTTGGACATGATCATGATTCTTAATCAGGACATTTGACAGGCGCATAAATCCGAGGACATTCCCGTGGACATTCCTTCGGTCTATACATCGGATGATATTCGTCTCAAGCGACGACGCTCGCGCATGTCTGATGTTCTCTTGGACTCTGAAAGCTGAATGACGTTGAGATGATGGCATCCATTGGACCCTGTAGGTGCTAAATACGAACCTAGAAATGCGTAAACACATGTCTCATTTTAATTAGGTACACGAATTAATTAGTGTCTGTCTGTCCGGTTCTTGTCTTTCCCATTCGTGCCGGGAGCCGATAAAGTTAGTAAGTGTCCCTAAAAAAACTCATGACAATAGCAGGTCGTCAATACCAATTCCCGATCCACTCATGTCACATTGTCTCTCTCTTTCGTCAGCCCCCCTTCCCCGTCCAGAATGAGCTCCCTCCAAGCTGATTCCTTGTTTGCTGTCGCCGGCAAGGTCGTTCTTGTCACTGGCGGGTCGCGTGGCATCGGCAAGATGGTGAGTTATCGCGTCTACAAAAAGACAGCAACCACTCACCGTCCCAGATCGCTTTCGCCTTTGTCAGAAACGGCGCAACTGTCAGTCTGCCATCTCTTACTGCGGCGTCTGAACCTGACTGAGCCAGTCCCGCCTTTTAGGTCTATATCTCTGCGCGTTCTGCCAAGGACTGCGACGCGTCTGCAGCAGAACTCTCTGCCCTCGGGCCGGGCACGTGCACATCCATCCCCACTGACGTCTCCAAGCTCTCAGAGGTGGATCGACTGGTGCAAGAGCTTCAAACGAGGGAAAAGGCTCTCCACATTCTTGTCAACAACGCTGGCACAGTTTGGGCTCAGCCCCTCGACGAATATCCGGTCGGTCTTTCTACTACCTTCGTCTTGACCTAATGTTGTTGACGTGCAACGCAGGACCAAGGCTTTTCAAAGGTCCTTACGTTAAATCTGCACAGGGTCTTTACTTTGACGCAGAAACTCCTGCCCCTTCTCCGCGCTGGTGCTATCCAGGGTGGACAAACTGGAGGCGTCTTCAACGACCCTTCCCGAATCATTAACGTACGTGTACCATCTACCTCTCGTATTTTGTCTCCTGACTCTGAGACACCAGATTGGCAGTGTTGAAGGCCTTGCAGTTCCCGATCACGATACCTATGCCTACTCTGCCGCAAAGGCAGGGCTTCATCACCTGAGTCGCCACCTCGCCGGACGACTCGGCAGGGAAGGGATATTGAGCAATACCATCGCCTGTGGTGCGTTGGGTTTTCCCGTCGTGGATTTGTATTCTCAATCTGACCTTCTCCGTCTCTAGGAGCTTTCCGGAGCAAACGTGAGTTGCTGTATTCGCCAGATGTCATCTTGATAACGAATGCTTGAGCAGTTACTGCCCAAATGCTGGATGTTGCTGGAGAGATTTTCACATCACAGATTCCAGCCAACCGCCTTGGCACTCCAGAGGACATCGGGGGCACGGCCCTGTTCCTCGCAAGTCGAGCTGGAGCGTACGTCAATGGCGCAACGATTACTCTTGATGGTGGCTTTCTCGTCAACATGCCGTCATGCAAACTTTGACCGTATCTGATACCAGTTTTATGAATCTAGTATACATATTCGTTATGCTGTCCCATGTTCCCTTCGATAGCATAGCTATCATTCGACTGTAGATTACACCGAGTATATAATCATCCAACAGATCGCCCTTATTCTGGTTCCGATTTGGACGCTCCCACTTTACCGGGTCTAGCTTCTTTCGTTGCTTCGGTCTTGACTTTGTTCTCAACAGGCGATTTCAAGGAGCTCTTTGTGTCTGCCTCCCCACCTAAACTCCTCACCATGTCCGCTGCCTCATCACCATCGAGACCAAGATCCTTGACCAGCTGTGTCAAGTCGTCGTCTGTGACTCTTACCCCCTGCAGTCCAAAGCCTTCCAGCTCTGTACTGATATCGAAATCCTTCCGTTTGTTCACTGGCTTCAATGGAGTTTCAGAATCTTGAGGGAAGATCTTAGGCTTGTGATGCTCTGGGGTCATCTGAGACACGGGAACTGCCCCCGGAACGCCGACAGGTTTTGCGACGGGCGCGGGGCGGTCCTCATCGACCACCGCATTCCAGCTTTCCTTGAGGCGTAAAAAGACATCCAGCTCGTCGTATTCGACAGCTTCTTCACTAATGACCGGAGATCAGCAGGCTAGACGGCATGGCAGAAAATGAGGCGATGCCAACAATGCGTCAAAGTCCTGTGTACGACATCTTGGTCGGTCATCATCGCTCGATCGCGTGCGGCCCAATCGACAAGTTTACGCACACCTGGGTACCTGCCCCCGACGAGTATGCCCGGCAGCTGTTGTTTGTCTGTGTGACCCCGATCAAAGCTTGAGAACCGAAACAAGCAACGATAGCAGCGGCGGTACGGACTGAGCGGCGCCTTCCTCTTCCACAGACGCTTGGCGTCTTCATCCGAAGCCAAGTCGTACGACGTGAACGGGATCTTCTTGGTCTGTAGAATGCGTAATATGTATTCTGCGTTGGGGGAAAGGACGTCAGGTGAATTCTTGACTGTCCAACGCCAGTGGCGGATCACTGGTCGAGAACGGGCTGACCTTGACGCTTTCGGAGGACAGGCTGTGAGGCGATTGTGGTGAGGAATACCTGGATCGGCGGCGAAGGCATGTTTAGAATAGGATAGAAGAAGAATCGATCGATCGATGCGGTAACTTGTCAAGTTTCAGCCCCGTCTGGCTTGTCCACCACCATCACCGACATATATATATTGACGTCGATGACCTTGTCAGTACTTATCGTCTGTCTGGGCAATATCTGTCGCTCTCCCATGGGAGAGGCTGTGCTCAGATACGAAGCTACAAAGCGCGGAATCGATATCAAAGTCGATAGTGCAGGGACTGGAGGGTATCACGTTGGTGATGATCCGGATTACAGGTATACATTTTCGACATTCAATGTTGAGGATGATCTTAACCAGATTGCAGGACAATTTCGACGTGCAAGAAGGTGAGACTTTACGAATGATTGTAGAGCTTGGGTTAATCGCGGTCCAGCACAACATACCGATCAGTCACTCTGCACGCCAGGTGAATGTGGCCGATTTTAGCAAATTCCAGTATATCCTTGCCGCCGACGAATCGAACCTTCGCAGTCTGATCGCCAAAAGGCCAAAAGAAAGTACTGTAACTGTGCGTCTTTGGGGGTCATATCTAGACAACAAGCCCATCTCAGACCCTTACTACGGGGATGTCGTGAGCGTTTCGTTATAACTCAAGGCGAGATTTCAGGATCTCATGTATCTGGTTTCACGTAGGCGGGATTCGAGCAATGCTTTGAAGAGTGTACAAAGTTTTCGAAAGCTTTCCTCGATCAAGTTGTCGGTAAAAACTGATTCATAGATGTACGTATCCAGCGTTCCTAGAGCACAATATTCGTGGAATTCAATTAGGTCTGACTCAGCTTCGGCGGCAAGGACAACAGTAGGTCAGTTCAAGGTAGGCATGTTTACCGACGCACGGTTGCCTACAGCATCTTCAGCTCTCCAAAGGCTTGTGGTAGTCTGGGGCGGGGTGTTAGCCTTTCACTACATGTCTTTCGACTGCAATCGCACCTTGTTCTGGGTATAGAAGTTGATTCCACTGTGTATGTTTGTCATCGCTTACCAGCTAGTTATTATCCTCAAAGAAAGAGCTCACCTTTTGCCGTAAAATCCGATATCTCCTAGAGCACTCGCTTTGTTACCACTCCAAGCGAACATCGGAAGAGGGACTGGGATTGGCACATTGATACCAATCTGTCCGACATTCACTTCTGTCTCGAATTTGCGTGCAGTTGCGCCTGACTGAGTAAAGATAGCGGTGCCGTTGCCATAACGATTTGTATTGATAACGTCGAGTGCATCGTCCAATGTATCCGCTGAGATGACAGTGAGTACAGGACCAAAAATCTCTTCACTGCATGAAGCGTAAGACACGACATTCTATACAAGAGAAAAAAATGCTAACCGGTAGCATTGCATGGTGGTTGTTGCTTCAATAATGGTGGGGCCAACGAAGTTACCATTAGGGTAATCTGGCACAGTGATTCCCCGCCCGTCGAGATGAATACGTCCACCCTCTTCCGTAGCAGAAGATATGAGCCTTTCCACACGACTCTTGGCGGCCGGCGAGATGAGAGGGCCCCTGTAGAACGATTGAACTCAGATTGATCTAGACTGGAAGAGTACACATACAAGTCTGCACCACTTTCGAATCCCGCGTTGACTCGAAGCTTCCGCGCTCGTTCAATTAGCTCGGGAAGCCAGGACTGCGCAGTTCCCACCAAGATGACTGAAATGTGTTTCTTCTAACCTGGGCCGCGTGGATGTTCCTAGACGTACTCACCCACAGAGATAGCCATGCACCTTTGTCCAGCAGCTGGTCGACAGAGTCCAGTAGTCTCTAAAAGGGCGAAAGAATGCGACGTACCACCGAATGCAGCCCCAAGAATCGAATTCAATGCAAGATTCTTATTTGCTATATATGCAACTATTAGCTTACATTCTAGTGTTCGATAAATGCCTTACCATCAGGCATCAGTACTGCATGATTTTTGGCACCCATATTTGCCTATATACGATGTTTCATACTTGATTTGGCAAAACAGGGGTAAATATTTACCTGTACGCGCTTGCCATTCTTGGTACCCCTGAATCATAGGTCAGTTATTGAAGGTGGAGTGATTATTGTCATTGTCAGAATTTCTTACTCGCCTTTCGTATATGTGCCGGCCTGCGCGATCTCCACCAACAAAACTTATAGCCTTTATAGTGGGGTGATCACAGATGGTGTTGACGGTAGGAATAGTTCCATGCACCACATTGACGACGCCGGGAGGCAGTCCTACGCACGCATGAGCAAGCACTCGACAGGCAGATGGGCATCATATTACCTGAACGTTCACAGAGTTCTGCAATTATCATGGCTGCACCAGGGTCACGTTCCGAGGGCTTGAGGATCAGGGTGTTTCCAGTGACAGCAGCCATTGGGATCGTCCACAACGGAATCATACTAATGGAGATGAACAGCGAAACACTAGATGAAACAACATTACGCACGCAGGAAAATTGAATGGAGCGATGCTGTCACAGGACCATAGGAATTAACGGGCTGACGTCACAATAGGTAACTTGGAACTAACCTTGCGCAAACACCCAAAGGCACTTTGCGAACCTCAGTATCCATGTCTCTGCTAACTGCGTGAAATTAATAATATTCATGGTTGAAGAAAGTCGGTAGCACCTTCTATTTTATCACCGAGAAGCGTAGAAGTGGCTGCGATTGCACTTTCGACCACCTGAAGTCCGCGGAGGACGTCGCCGTGCGCATCTTAATTCAGATGTGCACCAATTAGGAATTGCTGCTGCATAATATAACAATATTGGGGCTTGGGCTTACCTGTCAAAGTCTTTCCCTGTTCCAGAACAATGCTAGCAGCCAGGGAATCGGCGCTTTGGCGGATCTGATTTTGTAGCCTAAGCGGATAATGAAGGTGAATGGGAAAGAGGACAGAAGGGTAAGACAACGAACTCGATGGCAAAACGCTGACGAGATAAGACACTTTGTCTGCTCCAGGTCTGGTATGCCTGGGAAGCAGCCTCCACGGCCTGTTCAAACTCGGTGGGGGTGGTCTCGGGAACCCGAGTAAGCAATGTTTGCGTAGACTGGAGCAATTGAATATGTACGTGAAGAACGTGGGAGAAGAATGAGAACAAACTGGATCAACAACGTCGTGCCACACAGTCGCCTTGCTCTCGACAAACTCGCCGCCAATGTAATTCTTAGTGTTACCACCCATCGCGTGTGTCCCTTTCCATTCTGCAGAGAGTTTCTCCGCCCTTGTACGAGCGGTTGGACTCAATCCTGAGAGAGTGGCATACGCACGACGAGATATGGTCGGGCTGAGACGGACACTGCGTGGGGCGAACGACATGGTGTGGGGAAGAGCCTGAGACGACGCGGGTAATACGGTAGTGATCCGTGTTCGGTCACGTGTTCCAGCATCATATCGCGAAACATACTTGACCTCTCTTCGGAAGCGACCATGTCGATGAATGGGGACCCAGGTGTGAGTTCGAATGGTGTACCTACTAATCATTTTCCATTGCACAATGGTCATGCTCTCCCTGTTCACCAACCGTCTCCGTCACGCGACCAATGGTCCCAAATGGTCCCCCAAAATCAACCCCAGCAGTTCTATAGCTCACCCTGGCAACAATCCCAGCCTGTACAGCTCCCTCAGCCTGCCGCTGTGCCCCAGACATACCCGAGCCAACCCCAGAATTATCAAAACCATGGTTCTACCCCGCTCGATTTTTCCTCCGTTGTCTCTCAGCAGATCATGCAGGATTTTTTACGCCTCAGTACACCAGTCGGTTCGTCCCCGAACGACGACACCGTCCTCGCCCAAGCGCTCTACGAAAGTAAGCAGACAGGTAAAACTTACAGGCAGGCTCTCGAGGGTCTCCATGGGGTACGTCAGGTCTCCCTCCTTTGTCCCTTCTCTACTTATACATCTCAAGGTTAATAACCATGCTGCGAATCTCTGGAAAGACTACTACCTGGATCACCATGATCGCTTCGATCTCCTCGTGTCCCGTTTGGCCTCCGGGCACCCGAAAACTGTGAAGAAGCCAGTCGTCTCGAGCAAACCATTCTATCAAGCCACGGAGGAAGGCACATCTCACCAAGTCGCGCGAAAACGACATCTTTCACCTCAGCAGCATACCCCTACAACATCGCCTCCTCGCCGAACCCTCCAAAAGAGGGGACGTCCTTCGGGGCTTTCGCAGGCCTCGCGGCGAACACACGCAACCCCACCACCCGTCACCGCGGCAACTTCGGCACTGGCTCGTCCCCCTAAACGCCCAAGGGCCACGTTTAATAGCATCTCCGCACCATTACTTTCAAATGATGTCCCGAACCTGATGCCACCCCAAGTTCACATCCCACTCCCGGATCCCCCCTCACGATCCCCAACTCCTCCTGTGACCGTGCAAGTCGGTACCAACGGAAATAAATATACCAAGGAAGACCGCGAATACTTCATCAATTTTCTCCTATGGCGACTAAAGCAAGAGCCTTCGCTCACCAAGAGGGAGATCTGCGAGCTCCTTCAGGAAAAGGTGAACACCATATTCCCGACTTTGGTAGTCATAATTCCCTAATAGAATGGGCCAGGTGCCACACCATACTGTTAATTCCTGGGCATCACATTGGCATCAACGTCACGACATCGCCGACAAAATTTTCGCTACATATCACAACTCGGATTCCGATCCAGGTGACGAAGATCAGCAGGATGAGGAAGAGGAAGGAGAAGTGGAGGCAGAAATCAAGGACGACCAAGATGACGACGATACAATGTCAGCAAACGAAACTTCACGTGACCAGAAAGACAGACTCCGTTCTGAAGGAACATTTTCAGGCGATCCTGATGTCGATACCGAGGAGGACGAAGCTGATATGGGGGAACCTGGCTCTTCGTTCACTCGGGGAGATTGGTGCATCCTCGCCAGGTTCATTGCCAGGAATCACTGGGATGAAATGTCGAACAAGGAGCGGTGGGGAGCTTTCACTGAGACTGTACGTCATCCTCCTGTGTTTGTCCGTTTTCTGCATTCAACTCATGACTGTTACGATGCAGTACGCAACTAAACGACCCGGGAGGTCTTGGGCTGAGTTTTATCGTAAAAACGATACCGGTAAGATCGCCCTGGTGTTAACAAACTTGTTAACCAAACTGTGATTGTAGAGATTTTGAAGTTGTCTAAGAAATATTCGCCTGAAATAGGGAGAGGTGATAAAAGTCAGCATGGGCGTTCATCGCGGCGAAAAAGACGGGCTAACTCTCCGCTGGACGAGGATGGCGAGAACGAGACTGATGATGGAGAAAGCTGAACGCGACCGGCGTCACAAACCTGCTTGGCACGATCATTGTTATTTTGACACCTACTGAGTCACATATTGCTGCATTCGCGTAATATTCTAGATTCATGAAGACGTTGGGGCTTGTTTACAGAGAGTGTCTGCCGATGGCACGTGGCCACTATAAGTAGTTGGTGTTACTACTAGTTGTTCGACTCGACTCGTTGCACTGGTTGTTCCTTGCCAACCGCGCCCTACTGTCTATCTTACCACTACCACTACCTTCCACAGTTAATTGAAAGCTAACGATCGGCCATGGATGAGGAGTATGATGTGATTCAACTTCAAGATCTGATTGTTCGCTACTTCATCCTACTGACCTTACTGCCCAGGTCATCGTTCTCGGCACAGGTCTGACAGAGTGTATCTTGTCAGGTCTCCTCTCAGTAGAGGGAAAGAAGGTCCTTCACATTGATAGAAATGACTATTACGGTGGCGACAGTGCCAGCTTGAACTTGACGCAGGCAAGTTTTACCTCGTCGTCGTAGTGTTGTCCACAAGTAGCTTACCTACATCGCGATCTAGCTCTATCGCAAATTCAAGCCAGATCAGTCCCCACCAACAGAACTCGGCCGCGATCGCGACTACGCTGTTGATCTGATACCCAAGTTCATCATCGCCTCTGGAGAGCTTACCAAGATCCTCGTCCACACTGACGTGACACGCTATCTAGAGTTCAAGCAGATCGCCGGCAGCTTTGTCTATCGTGATGGAAAAATCTCTAAAGTCCCGAGCACTGAGCTAGAAGCCGTAAGAAGTCCTTTGATGGGTTTATTCGAGAAACGCCGTGCAAAGAAATTCTTTGAGTTCTTGCAAGGATGGAAGGACGAGGACCCCACAACTCATCTAGGTTAGTACACCAGTCTGATTGGGTATAGCACTGAATCATCTCTCGCTCTAGGCATCGACCTCGACAGGGACTCCATGAAGACGGTGTACGAAAAGTTTGGTCTTGAACCTGGTACCCAGGATTTCATTGGTCATGCCATGGCCCTCTACCTTGATGACGAGTAAGGATTTATATATAAATGGCCATATCTTTGCTGATACCTTCTCAGTTATGTCACAAAACCTGCTCGTCCCACATATGATCGGATCATCCTTTACACTTCTTCGATGGCCCGCTATGGAAAGTCACCTTATATCTACCCACTGTATGGTCTCGGGGAACTTCCCCAGTCGTTTGCACGACTATCCGCTATCTACGGTGGAACCTACATGCTTGACAAGCAGGTCGACGAGATCGTGACTGATCAGGATGGCAAGTTCGTCGGAGTACGCAGTGGCAACGAAACCGTCAAAGCCAAGCAAGTTATTGGCGACCCAAGCTACTTTGGTGCTGGTCAGGAGTCCGAAGGCGGTAAAATACGCGTTGTCGAGGACGGCAAAGTCATCCGAGCGATCTGCATCTTGAAACACCCGATCCCCGGTACGGATGACAGTGATAGTGTCCAAATCATAATCCCCCAGAACCAAGTGCACAGACGAAATGGTATGTATCCCTTCTTCCTTTATCGTGTTTCGTGCTTCATGTTACTGCAGATATCTATATTGCGATGGTGTCTTCAACGCACAACGTCTGCGCCAAGGATATATACGTTGCCATTGTTAGTACCATTGTAGAGACGGATAGACCAGAGCAAGAAATCGCCCCGGGGCTTCAGCTTCTTGGACCGATATATCAGAAGTAAAAGTCTCTCTTTGCAAGGCAGGCACAGTGCTGACTACATCAATCATTACAGATTTGTGACTGTTAGCCCACTCTACACACCTGTATCCTCGGGAGAGGCGGACAACATATTTATCACTCGTTCTTACGATGCAACTTCGCACTTCGAGACCGTCGTGGAGGAAGTGCAGGACGTTTGGCAGCGTGTTATGGGTAAGGACCTCGTCCTCAAGAAACGGGAAGTGGAAGCGGAGAAGTAGTCGTTCTACCATTAGACTATGTACAGTTGTGCCCTTGCAAAAGCCGTGTTGGCTTATCCATGTATTATCTCATCTATCGAGTCAAAGGAAGCTATCAGCAAAGGCATCCATGTTGAATTCTGGGACTTGAATGTCTTGCTTTGCGGATTTTATCAAGCTTCCTAGTCCAGCTTTGCGAGCGGCAAGATCACTTTCCTCCTTGATAGTCTCTTGCACTGCACTACGTGGAACTGGTTCCGGGGATTGCCTTCTCGATGATGCTTTGGACTCAACGTCCATGTCGATCAGGATGGAGGTTCTCCTGCGCAAGAAAGGGCTGCCAGCTAGAACGCGGCGTGGCGAGATCGGGCTCGGTGGGCTCTGCGGTTCGGTGGCATCGTTTCGCACAATCATTGACGGTCGCTCAAAGGACCATGAGCGAACGAGGTAAAGTGCCAGGGCATGGCAACCTGCACAGAACGTTCATCTCAGTCATGCGCAGCGGAGGTTGGAGCATGGTCGACAGTTACCCATCCGACAAAACACTCGCGCAACTTGCAAGATAAAGCTGAACTCTCTCCTTCCAGATATCTCACTTGTTCCCGTCGCAGTCTGCAGTGTCTTGGATCGCAACTGAGAAAATAGGAGTGCAAGACTTGGGTCATCAAAGTGTGGTTCGCCGATCTCCAGGTTTTGCATGCCTAAAGACTCGGCTAGATCTCGCAATGGTGTCTGTCGGAGAGGATAGGAAGCCTGCACGAATGTTTTGGGCTCCACAACTTACCAGGAGGATCCGTACGGACAGGTCTTTGCGTCGTAGGAGCCAGAATGCCCAACTTCCCAACCATCTGTTGCCTTCGCGGAAGGCAACCGGTAACACAGTATTGTTCAAGATGTCACGCAATACGGGACCGTCGTTGCCTTCGACCACGCGCGTTAGGGCCACAGCAAGTTGGAAGTCAGAGAGCTGCCTCAGACAAACAACTACAGCATCTTTCAAACTCCCTCCCAGAAGGAAAAAGGCAGCTGCATATTCTGAGCCCGAGGTGTCAGCCAGAACGTTGTAACAGGTCACCTCTACGAACCGAATCGTTGTTTGCCCAACAGTGCATATGCGTTTTTCAGAGCTGCAGTTTTCCAGCGTGCCTGTGTGAAGTCGTTCGCGAGAAACCTAAGCATTATTGACTGTTCCCTGTGCCATGCCGCCTGACGCCACAGCCCATGGACCAATTTCACCTTCCCCAACGCAAAATAGAATAGCGAGCATGCGGTGGGATCACGATTGCCTCCTGCCATATATTCGTTTCGAGCGATAACTTCCATGTGCGATTTCTTGCACTCGTCTAAGAATAGTACGCCAGTAATCACGTAGGACTCACCATCGTGTCGACCGAAGTCAGCCAGATGAATACACCAAGTGCTCGCGCGTCAGACCAAAGCATCTTCCCATTGCAAGCCAGAGTGGAGGTGTTCAACAATAGGTCCTGACTTTCGCTGTGGAATGCCCAGATCATGTCTCTATATCGAATACGTTCTCTCCAACCAGTTTGACGAGGAATGGCATTGCCTGAACGAGGACTTCCCGGGTCTGATGCGATTCGGCGGTTTAAAATATAGAA
>JBBPRP010000087.1:0-26383 GCA_038093135.1 Leccinum longicurvipes
CACACAGTGACCCTCCTGTCGAAGATACCCACGAGGCCCATGAGAATATACCCAGACAAGATCGAGCCTCGACCGATGAATGGATGGGTAGTTGACTCATCAGAGGCAAGCCGGAATATCTGCGTGGTCCATCTCCCTTTGCAACCAAAGATTCCTCGCATGATTCGTCCCTCCATCCTGAAATCCTTGCTGTTTCTCAACGCGGAATGTGATGCATGTATGCACAAGCGTGTTTTAATCCCTCGGTATCCCTCTCGAACCCCGCCATGTCCGCCATGGGACCTGCTAAACCTCGTAAAGCAGCCAAGACGATGCCGACCACCTTGTTTGTGCCGCCTGCCCAAGGCGGAGGTCTCCCATCTGCATCGTCCTCCCCAGTGGTTGAGTACGAAGGCTTCTTCTGCACCCCAACTGGCCACCTCGCCCAATCCGTCGTCTGAGCCAAAAAACGGAGACATCGATGATGCAGTCTCCGTCTCTCGTGGATGAAAAGCGTGTTCCACAGGGCGCTTCGCTGCGTGCGATCACGCACGTAATGCGTGTCCTGACCTCAGACCCCGGCAGTATTCTCGTCGACCAAGGCCGTGACGCTGGGCCACTCGTCCGCTGATTAGCGCTCGGGCTCGTGCAGAACGGGGGGGAGAGCGCAAGGATGCGCGGGCAGCAGTGGGAATGGAAGAGGGACATGGACAACATCAGGTCATTGCACGGGCGACGCTGAGCCCCGTGGACGGGACCAAGTCCTGTGCGCAATCATCGAGCAAATCTTGTCGGACGACTCTTTGTCGCCGTCATTGTTACCTTCGCGCGCGTGCCTGCTGGTGTTAGTGGATTGTGTGCAGGAGATGTTGCCGCAGCTGCACGCGCACTTGGTCGAGCTCGGCATAGACCTCGCTGCGATCTGTTTTTCATGGTTCGTGTCGTTGTTTACATATTATTTGCCGATCGAGGTAAGTTTGCGTTTGCTCGTGTACGAGGGTCTGTGTGTTGGTGCTCACGCTCGTGTCTCGCGCCTCAAGACACTTTTTGGGTCTGGGACATCTTTCTCGTGGACGGGCTGGATGTCTTGTTTCAGATAGCGCTCGCGATCTTGAAGGGCAACGAACAGGAACTAGTCCAGTGCGAGCCAATCTCGGCGGTGTACGTCGTGTTGGAAAATCTGCCGACGAGGATGCAGCGGCCGGATAAGCCGGTGCCGCACATTTTCTTTTCGGTTGTTCGTTGTCTTGTTTCGTCCGCTGACGCGGGGTGTTTGCAGATGGAGTTCAAGCTGAGAACGACCGTGACGAGCGCGGGGTTGGTGCGACGATGGGGAGTACACGTGGATGTGTTGCACTGTCTAGTGGCGTCTGGTGGGTCTGGACCTGGTGGGTTGTGAACTATGCAGTGGCGTTCCGGAGTGTACGTATTGGTAGGATGAGGGTGTTCTCGGATGAACAGGTTTCTTTTCTTTTACGTTTTGTTGTGTTGCTTGGATTGTTCCTAATGTCAGTGGACCCATGGACCTTTTCTGTTCCGTCTTTGCATACGAGTAAGTTAATTCCAACGTAGTGCCATCTGATTTAGATACGTCAAATGACTTGGAAGTTGAATTCACTTGGTCATGTCAGAGCGAGGAAAGCCAAACAAGATTTCTTAGATGTCAAGCAGCTTTTGTTTGCATGCACCAAGGTGGATGACTGAAAGCTCAGGGTTACACTGACATTGTGGACATGCAACAGCATTAAATTGGTGTGTTCAATTTTTACTTCCTCATCAGTGGAATGACCTTTACCACACAAGAAAATCAATATCTATGGCCATAAAAATGATGTCAGATGGTGTAAATTGATGTAAAGAATGGTCCTGTAAAATTTGAGACCAAGTTTATAGGAAGAATCTTTTTGTCATTTTCTGTCCAGCTCTAGCCAGTTAGGGACCTTGCTAGGACAGTCTGGCTAGAGCTGTCCAGCTGAGGGTTAGTTTGCTGATGTCAACTCATTGGGAGTAGCAAAGATATTCCATGATCACATCTTTAAATCACACAGAACTCCCCGAAAGGTCATCTCAGATAGAGGAACACAATTTATGTCATCATTTATGAAAGATCTCTATATGCTTCTGAAAGTGGAACCCAATCCGTCGACTGTCTATCATCCACAATCTAACAGTCTCACCAAAAGATTAAACGTGGAAGTTGAACAATATCTGTGAATCTATGTCAACCACAGACAGACAGATTGGACGGAGTGGTTAGCCCTAGCCAAATTCATCCACAACCAAAGGATATCAGAAGCAATGGGATTAGCTCCCTTCCTATTAATATACGGACAAATGCCAACCATCAGATACAAAAGTCGCAAAGGAGTGAGGAACGAATCTTTCACCATGTTTGTGGAAAACATGAAAAAGTTACAGGAGATAGCATGGAGGTCAATGGAACACACCCAAGCAGATATGAAAAAATTCCATGACCGACAAGCCAGACCTGTTCCGAAAATGAAACCAGGAGATATGGTAATGATCAACGGAACCAATATTCGATCAGACTGACCAATGAAAAAGCTGGATGACCGAAGATATGGACCATTCCCAATCAAACACTGCAACAGCGATGGATCTTATGAATTGAAATTAGACCCGAAATGGCGCAGAATACATCTAGTCTTTAACAAATGCTCCTTAATCCCATATCATCCAGGAAAGTTTCAAATCCAAAAAACTCCTCCACCACCTCCACCTAATGTAATTGCTCAACAAGAGGAGCATGAAATCAAATACATAGTAGACTCCTGAGAACAACACTGGGGACGAATTGAATATCTGGTACATTAGAAAGGCTACCCCTGAGAAGAACGTGAATGGATTCCGGTTTCGGAATTAAATCATGCTATCTCCAAAATTCGAAAATTCCATTGAAACAACCCACATGTGCCTTGAGGAATAGTCATTCGTATTCCAACTGCTCCTACTACTCACATATGAGAAATTTGCAATTGCTCCACTTGTGACGGACAAACTCCTCTTTTCAAATCTAATGATTTCAAACTCTTTTCCAAATCCCTTACCCAATTGCCATCTCATCTTTTTGAAATACCGTCTGACAAGGATGTCTCAGACCCTAATGAGGGGATAATGTAACGATTCATTCTTCTTTTCTTCTTCTTCTTTCACCTTATCACATATCACATTAAATCACAGAAGTTCATCTTAGGATATTTCACATTTCACCTTATCTCTTATCATTCTTCCCTTTCATTTCAGAATGTCGTGGAACATGACGGAAACATGTTTAGCAGTATATAAAGTAGGCCTTCCATGTATCGTACTCTTCAGTTTGGAATTCTCATTCATCTTTCGAATCCTCTCTCTCTTCGAGTGAGCTCGTCGGATCTTCTTTGAGTGTTCGTAACACGGTCTCGCCTAACGCCGGGGCGTAGTTACCCCCAGTCAGAACATCTTAGCCAAGACTCGAGTTGGCAGGCCATCGACAAATCGACTGTAGGATCTGAGGAACGATAAGCAGTCACTTACTTTACAGTAAGAAGCGTTGTCACATCGTACAGGAAGATACGGTAGTCCAAGACTGCTTGTCTAGCCTACGATTTATTACAAGTGCGGTGAGGCCTTATGGAAAGCGAGAAATGAGGGAGCTAATATCACCAGTTTCCCGAAGGTGAGACCCATATAACGTGTTTTAGCCCCCCGCCCCGTAATTTCCTGGGACATAGATACTTAGGTAAAAGGCGCGTGTAGTCACAGTATATTGAAGTCGGCCAAAAGTCGGCGGTAGAATGTTCTTCAGTCGTCGGTATGTTCGGCCACCTCGGTAGTCCGGCATCAACGTAGGTCCCCGTAGCTTATCATACGACTCAGACGATCTTGCAAGCGCGGCTCCACTCGATTCGTCGCGGTTTCGCAAGATTTCGAAGTGTTGCAAGTGGTGACAACGCAATTACTTCTCGGACGCCGCGCCGAGACTGTCAAGACCGGCGACGTGCGGCTTGGTCATCTTGGCTCCTCGCTAGCATACGATCTCGCATCCATTGCGGTCTGCTGTCCGAAGCCGTACCACTCGCAGCGTTAGAAGCAGCGGCCCTCGCCTCGTATATCTTGACGGTCTTGTCTTTCCCTTCTTTCCAGAGCGTGCTTGCCTCGCTGAACATTCAAGTTCTGCGGCTGATCTCGCTCGCTTGAGACTATGATTTCAGTTGCCAGGCGTTCCCGTGAGCGAGCAGTATGGGGGCTGTGGTGGCGGTTGGGACTGATGTGCGAAGCTCCGAAGACACAAACCCGTCGAGATCCTAAAGGTTGTAGGTTGCGACGTGTCCGCGTTTTCTTTACTCCATCATGACTAGCGAAACCGGTTTCGGGGCCCCAGTCGTCATTGTCTTGCTCGACCAAAGCGCCGCAACGAGGCGACGAAATCTTGGCCACAGGGACGCTACGCGTAGATGTAGACGGTCGATGCGTCGAGTCCATCCCAGAGTAAGGCGGGGGAGGATCCAGGTGGAGCAGGATCCCAAGAGGTGAGGTTGTGACCTGGAATCTTCACTGGAGGTTGATGGGCACCGAAGGTCTGAGATATGCTGGAGTAGTAACGGAAGGAGAAAAGGCGAGAAAAAGGCATTTGAATCGATCGAGAATGTTGAACACTCACAGCGTTCGCTCAATACAACGACACCGTCCAAAGGCCAACCCGCACTCTCTGATGCCCCCAGATCGTGGGGCGTATCTTCCTCTTTCTCGTCCGTGAACAACAGGTTGATGTGGCCGCCGTCCACGAGATCAACATCATCCACCCGTCCCGTAATCTTGGATGATATGCCTCAGGGCAGCACTTGGCAAGCGTGAAATTCCCAAAAGGCGGCTAGTGTAAGGTGGTGGCTGTTTCGACCTGGGACGCATGTGGAACTTCAGTCGGTTGAGATGGACGGGACACCTCACGGGTTGCCTTGGCACCTGAAATCGAAGGAGAGATGTTGTCGGCTTCGCATTGTACCCAGTAGTCGACGCGAAGCACAGCACACGCGCACAAAAGTCACTTGCCTCGAGAATGACCGGGCAACTCCGAGTCGGGCTCCGCGGTATTCGCTGCGATTGTTCTGGAGAGGTGGTACACCACACCGACAACCCGAGCCAACGATGCACGCATCCGGGTTCTTTCGAGTCGCGCCGGGCGAGCACTCAAAAGAACTACTTAGTATTATTACCTTACTCTCGCCGGCGATAATCATGTCGGACTTTGAAATTCAGTCATTCTCAACGTCTCCCCTCCGTTCACCTGTTCACGCTTCAAGTCAAATCATTGCGGTAAGTGATTTCATTTAGACAGTATTGGATAGTGTGGGGGCTCTGGGACCGCTTGCCGCTGCAAATCGTGGACCGATCGCCTTGTTTGGCTTTCCGGGTATGATTCTGCGCGCTACATCGGTTAGGCTTCTTTCCTTCGTTTCTTACCGTTTCCCTCATCCAGAATATGAGCGACTTTGCAAGCTGTGCGAGTCGATCACAGCCCACCGAACCATGTCTTGGTTGCACACCTGGTGCCCGCGCTGCCTCTCGATGGTCCCATCGCGAAGGGGATGCCGGAGTTGCACACGACTCTGGTATGTGTGTGCTCGTACAAGAGCTCGTCGAAGTTCTTCACGTTGTCAGGGTGGGCGGATAGCCACCAGCGATCGGGTTTAAGTGGGACTAAGGGAAAGAGACGGTTGGGATCTGGTTCTGTCTGTTCCGGGGATATTGGGCGTGCGTGTTGTTCTTGTGCTCCCTTTCGCATTCTCTGTGACTGATACACACCCATGCTCGGGCGTGTTCGTGGTTGTAGCTTCCCAGTGCAACAAAGCAGAGGTGGAGGCTGCAAGCTGCAAGGAGAGAAGCCAACAGCGTTTGCATGCGAGGATGGAAACCACCAGCGAGACTCTCGAAGACAATACCATCATCATCGGTGGGCGTCTGTCTGTCCGATTGTCGCAGTCTATGACGCATTGCCACATTTTTTGGCACATTGGCAAATTTAGCCAAGAAGGCCCGTCGTCTTGCGATGGACACCGCAATGTGCCCTTTGCCGCTCTCGACTCGTGCTCGTGCTCGGCTCCGATCGTCTCTTCAACTGTGTGCACACACTCGAGTTGGCTGCGCCCCTCATCTACCCACTCTGTCGTGCTAACGGCGTGTCAAACAACGTCACCGTCCTCTTCAACCTCAACAGTAATGTTCATGTTTAGATTTCTGAGTGTGATCTGCACGTAAAACTGGCGAGGCTGAATCGGAAAAATGACACCTGACACCAGCGCGTCTTCTTTCCTTCTTTTCTTCAAGTTGTTGTTTCTCACATTCCTGATCCCCTCATTTAGAACGTAAGCGGCTCCGCCAGCTGTGCGATTCGCTCGCAGCACACTGACGCACATTCTTAGTTGCACGCCGGTGCTACCTCTCGGCGGTCTGATCTGATCCGCGGGTCTAACTACAGCTGCGCTCGAGTGCATCGAACCGACAACAATTGTGCGTCAATGATCACATTGCAGATTCTTCGTTACCCACACCTTCTGCAGGACGTGTCCTGAGTCTGCGCCTCCCGTACGTTCTATGCCCGAAATCACAACATATGCGCCACCACTCCCCGTCCGCATCAACACATCTTCTCAAGGGCATCGTGCGCCTTTTCTGCCTCGTGCACCTGATGAACCAGAAACTATTCACCCGGCGATATCGATCCGCCCTAGCCTCATACATACCAAACTCATCAACAGTCACCATGGCGGATGGATTCCCAGAGCTGATTCTCGCACATCCTATATCCCTGTGCTGCCTCCTCACGAACTGCAACAACGTGTTCCAAGTTCACCTATTTCCGCCATGGCCGAACTTAGGGATTGTCAACAATCAGAGCCGATGCCAGCTCCGCCACCTATCTGGTCGCGCGATTATGCTACGCCCGTTCCACTGCCACCTGTTCTCTGCGGTCAAACGCCCTCACTGACATCCTGTACTCAGACCCACATCTCGCAGTAGTGAACAAACGCCCCGGAAGTTCGTCACGGAACGAGATAAACTTTGGAAGAGCAAGGAGCGGGAGTCAGCCCTCGAGAGAGTGTATGTCTCGAAACGAGCATCAAGATCCATATTGGCGTCTTTCCGGCAGGACAGAAGCGGAAAATTTGCTGAAAAATGGCGTGTGGACTCTAATTCTGAGAGCCCGCCACTGAGGAATTCACCGCGTCCATTCGTGAGTGCAGCTCTCCCATCCCCGAAGTAAGTGGCACCTCTTCCTGTCTTGCATCATTAATCATTGTTCCCTGTCTCCAGAACTCCGAGTCGACATTAATCTGTGGCCGGTGAGGAATGCGCTACACTAGTCTCATTGATTTTTAGAGCCGTTTTCGCTCCGATGCAGATTATCAACTTCGCGATCGTACTTCATCACCTCCGCACATTACACCCCAAATACCTAACGTTCTCCGCACTGAATACTTTGACTGCCGTCCCGTAGACATATACTACGCTGGTCCATCCACGACTCTGATGTGATCGCCAAACCCGCAAAGCAAACTCACCTCCTGGTGGACAAGCACCGCACAGGAGATCCCGCACCGAGACCCCCATTCAATGGTCCAGGGCTAGGTTTCGGCAGTTGCAGTGGCGGCTCATCCTAACCTGCGGACCTACACGCGATGATCGATTCATTGTCCAGACACGACCGGATGCGCGCCGTCCGCCGTCTCGTCCATGCCCGTGAACTATGTCCATACTCGTCAACACGCTGGCCTGGGCACGAGCAAATGGAACAACAAAAACACTACCATAACAGCCACCAAAGGGTACGTCAGCAGTGCCAAAGAGGAGCGGATCGCCCGGTTGTACGCCCTTTGCATAGCGCCACCGGACCCTTAAGTCCAGGTCCAGGATCCTCCTTCCCTCTGATCGCCGTGTTCGACATCATATAGCAGACTTCCTTTGACCTCGACAAGGTATGTCATTGTATTCTCCCCTCCGAGGATGATAGTGGCAGTGGTTCTGGGGAGGATAATACCGCTGAGATTATTAGCTCAATGATTTTTTGGTTGGCAGGCGTCAAGAAATATTGTATAGATTCGACGATTCGACGCTTGGTTCATTGCGTGCTAGGTGTGACAGAAGAAATGTCACAGGTTCAACCCAGCTTGCGACCTATGACAGCATTGATTTAGGTTCGCGTCGACCCATCTCAGATCAATCGACCTCGGATGGTCCACTAAGTGTGGCTTTCCTTCACAGGGATTTACTCATCACCATCAATTGTGATCACAAGCTATTCTTTCTTTGTACTTGACATGTGGACAGACGAGCTACAACATTTTACAAGGGCTACTATCTAATTCTCTGCCAATTGGGCTTAGTTCTTGCCTTTTTGTGCTCTGAGGTATCTGCCTCTGCCACATGTTTCTCCATATAGCTTCTCTCAAAGTGCGTAAATTTGCCACAAGGACAGACAAACTGAAGGTCATCCTCTCGATAGATTAATAGTTTGGTTCCAGCAGAGGTGGTAGCATGGAAAGACATGACGTGCCAATCATCATTGAGAGAGCGCAAGTGCAGTGCACAAGCAGACTTCTCTAAGTCTATCTTGCACTTTGGGCAGTAGATCTTGTCATTTGACTTTGAGGGATTAATAATGCCCTCGTCCTGGAAAGTATATATTTGTGTTGAATGCAGATTGCATTGCTGAGGTGCTGCTAGTGAACATACCAGAGGTGGTGAAAGCGCTATAGTATGAGAATCAATCCTTCTCCTCTTTTGGCCCCTTAGACTGCCCTGGAAAAGAGGAGAAAATGAGTTTGATATATAAACAGTATTAAGTAACTCACTTCTCTGTCCCCATCCTCATTCTCTGCACTGGAACCTGAGGGAAAGCGAACCTGGTCTCTAAGGCTACAGCCCTGGGTGGAACCATTTGGACCAATAGAGGCTGCATTAGAGACAGCCTGCTTCTGTAATATCATCTGCTGCATAGATAGCAATGTTGCCTGGATGGTATCTAGCTGAGCTTTAACTTTGTCAAACTCTTGCTTTGGAATGCAAGAGGAATGATCATGGCAAGAGGAGGAATAGTGGTTGATAGGGATCTGGGGGACGCTAGCTGCTTTTTCATATTGAACCTGGAAATTCAATGCTGCAGCTCGATCTGCCTCCCTCCCTGCAAAACCAAATAGTGATTGCCAAGCTGAGGCAAACATCAGTGAGTCATGAGCAAACCGACTGGTTATTTCTGGATGATCATCAAATGATCGAGAATAAAGGCGATCCCCAGTTTGGATTGTATGACCCATTTGAGAATGCATGACATGATCCAACTTGGGAGCACATGAAACAGCAAGGTTATAGTGGTCAGCGATTCCAGGAAGAATGTGGCGAAGCTGATTTCGATTGAGAGAAGTATTCAGGTGGGTCTTGGTAATCTTTTGAATGATTAGAGTCAACCTGTCAGGCGTCCATCGCTGTCCCATACTAGAGAGTAAATAGCAGTGCCGCTCTGGATCTGGATCTGGAAGGCACAGATCTGTTGCCCAAGCTTCAATAGTTGAAACTGAGGCATAGTAGCGACGCAACAGATACTCCAGTGGCCTTGCAATGAAATGAAGAGTCATTTTGTCTTGTCCAGTATTGTGGGAGGTTTTGCTGTAGAGCCCAATGCAGGCAACACGCTCGAACATTAGAAAGAGACTGCGAGGTCGAAATTGGGTGTCCACAACCTTGGTCCTTACTTCTTCAGTTCCTCGCTTAGGCATGCCTGGAATCTGATGAAGAAGAAAGTAGAGCCCTTCTTTAAAACCCTCAGCACTTTTGAGGTAAGTAGTCCAGGCTGTCCTATGAGGAATGGGAGTCCCTTGATCATCGAAGACAAAGTATTTTGTCCGAAGGGATTCAGACCCCACAATACCTTTTATGATAGCCCATGGAGCCTGCATTTCAGAAGCTAGAAACCCTTGGCCTACTTGTTGCTCATGAGGCCTGTCCACGATATCATTTAAGCTCCTTAGAGACCCTAGCAAGCTATCCTTGAAGCCCAGCAAGAGGTCCTGCTCCAATTTTTCTTTTATGCTTTCAAAGACATCATGGTACATGTTTGTGAAGGCTGTGACAGAGAGGGAGTGTCCATCAAATGTGAAATGGGGTCCAGAAGGGGTGGCGAACTGAAGGCGGGGAAGGGCAAGGTGGTTTCGGACGAGGGCAGAGCATAGCCGGCTGTATCTCCTGATTGTGCAAAAGGGGCTAATGATGCCAGGCTGGACCCAGCGCTCAAAGTTGTTCTGAAAATGCCTGCCCGAAGAAGCAGTTAGTACTCTGCATGGACTAGAAAAAAACTGGAATAACTTGCTCATACGGTTTTGAGAAGGATAGAGACTCTAGTAGAATTGAGTACAATGCAATGTACATTGCTTCAGCGAGAGGGGTGGAGAGCCGATGTGGGCTCATGAACTTAGAATTAACTCCCAAGCTGGTTGAAATGACGAAAGCATCAACCAATAAATGAGCACGGTCAACAGTGGCTTGAGCGCTTATGCTGGTAAAAATGGAGAGGATGAGCTTATGATATGCAGGTAGAAGGGTGGAGCTAGTAGCGTTTGAATCTTGAAGAACACCCTTGAGTGCAGTTGCTAGGCGCACATGACTAGCCGTCAAAAACACCTTGAACACTTCCTTGCCCTCGTCATCCTCACCCTCTTCTTCATCATCCTCCTCACCCTCCCCATCACCTTCCATACCATCTTCATCATCATCTTCCATACCCTTGCTCTCACCATCTTCGTCATCTTCGTCATCTTCGTCATCCTCCTCCTCCTCCTCCTCCTCCTCCTCCTCCTCCTCCTTGTTCTCCTCTTTCCCCTCCTTGTTCACATCCTCATCCTGGTCCTCCTCTATAGACCCATCCATTTCATCTGCCCTATCTTCATCATCCCAAACTGCTGGCTCTGAGAGATCCTCATCCCCGCTCTCTGTTTGGTACTGGGATTCCAAAACACGCAGGATGAAAAGGATCAGTTTGTCACAGTAGCGCCCATACCGTATTACAGTAGGCCTTTCTTGAAGTGGTTTAAATGGGCGTCTGCAGCCCAATTAGCCTCTGCTATTATATAAAGGCTGCATACAAACAATTCTCACCTTCTAACTCTCCAAGCTGTCAACTGCTCTAGTAGAAGATGCTCTACTCCAGACAAGTCGCTGGTAGTAATCTGAGACAGGTATTGGAAACCCAGTCCCCGAATGGCTTTCACCCAGCATGGATCTGAGGAGCTTGTTTCCAAAGAGGACAACTTTCGAAGTTTCTTTCTAGAATAGCCTGCGGTTGCTTCGACCCAGCCAGTTTGAGCCAAAAAGGGTGGTAGATCGGCTGGATCACATCCTTTTGAGGCGCTATCAGCGAGGAAGGTGGCATGTTGATAGTGGGAAGGAATGTTATCAAAAAATCTTGAAAAGGCATCGCCAGGAGTACAAGATGTGAGTTGAGGATGAACTGGAAATGGACAAGTGCGTTCGAAAAGATACTGAAAAAGGCATCTAGTAGGGGAATTGCAACTGTTCCCTTGAGCAGGCTTAGAGCAACAGTGTTTTTGGTGACTTTTAGTAATTTGGAGGGAGACAGAACAGAAGAGGCAGTGTGTGCAACGATAACCATCCACTGGCTGGTGTAACCAAGAAAGAGGCTGGATTTTACGAGAGGGGAAGTCAGGGGATTGTCCATGGATTAAAGGATCCTTCAGGCGCAATGTAGCCTGTTGAACTGCCTGCCGCAACTTCTTAAGCCTTACTTGCCCTGGTATCCTGTGACTGGGAGAGGACAAGTGTCCGGCTAGATGATTCGAATGGATTGCACAGCGACAGTCTAAGCAGACAAAAACTTTAAGAGTCTCTTGATACGAAACGTTGACTCCCTTGAGCTTTTCAAACTCTGGAATGGGAAGTAGTCGACACAAAGGATCCCCGGTGGAGTAAATGGTAATCTAAAATCTCATAGTAAACATATATCTAGGACGAACAAATTACTAAGACATTCTGCTTACCAGACTGGCCCGGTTGGCTTCAGTGGACTCAGTGGCATCATGCGAGGAAGGAGAGCCCTCTAGTATAAATAAGAAGAGGATTAGGGCATATTCAGCCTATACAAAGGAAATAAAAAACATAATCTAGTATGCTTACCTGGATTGTCATTGGCTGTTTCACGTCTTGTCTCCAAGTCGATGGCCTCATTTTCAAGGTAATCATCCACTGCATCCACCTCATGTCCATCCTTCTCCGGTCCAAGATGAACCTCAGGATTATAATCCTCTCCTTGGACCTCCTCATTGTCCATATAACCGCCTACCCTCTCAAGCACACCATCTATTGGTTTATCCTGACACGCATGAGGGGAATCACTGGGAACAGGTGTGTCGTTGCTGCTAGCACCTTCTTCAAGATTGAGTACAGCAATACTACCTGTTGAAGTACTGATTGCCCGGAGGGTCTGGAGAAGAAGCCCTAAGTGAGTCAAATATGTGGATGATAACATTTCTTCACCTTACCTGGGGCACTGCTCTACTAGCCAACTGTTCTTCTGTCTGCTGGAGAGGATAGACGCCACAGGGAGCGGAGGCAGGGAGGTGGGATATATTGGCATCTACTGAAGTCTCTGCTTGCCATCTGCCAGCGCTGGGAAGTGAATGCTCCTCGGCCCAGATAGGGTGCTTTTGTGGAACATGATGACGAATGGTCTGCAATTTACCAGAGTAATTGCAATCATCCACCGGACATTGCCAACGCCCATCTGCGCCTTTCAGGAGCATCACCCCCCCAAGTGATTTGGAAGCCTCAGAGCAGTTCAGGAAATGTTTTCTGCGTACTTTCTGATTAACAGAGACTGGTATCTTGCAGTGTGGACAGGGCTTCTGCTCTTCTGACATGTTTCAGGGGCTCAGAAGGATAGTCAAAAGGAATTGGATGAGGGGAAGGGGGAGTTGAATTGCTCGCACCACACTAAGTACACGACCTTTGGTTCGGCACAATGAACCAGTCGCTTAGCGCCGGCTAACTTAGAGCCTGGACACAGCCGAACTACTTCAACCACTTCTGGTTAGCCCAACTTTGAAGGAGCAGCTCCGAGTCTAATACGTTTCAAGCATCAGGACACACCTTGCTTTCACTGTCTACTCTCGCATACTAGTGACACTTCTCTACCTTACTTCTCCATTGTACTAGATATTGCCCTGGTCAAAGTGGACAGGCAGCTTATCAGCAAGTTCAGAAATTGTTACAATTTTTATTTGGGTGTACCCCGGTTTGAGATTCCATAACTTCCTTTTTCACTCAAGTTTAGGACGCAGGAGAAGCCTACAAGAGACCATCAAACAGTGACATTAAGTGCTAGTTTCAAGTTTGCTAACCCGGGCCGAGTAAAATATAAGATACCGGCGTCATACCACAGATACAACGAATCCTCAGTTCACTACGATGAGGGATTGCGTGCGTTGATCTGGTCGTTTTCCACAGGACTGTCTGCTCAGTTAGCTATGTATCCATATATATCGTCGTCGTCCCCATCGTGATCTTCCTCGTCGAAGTCGTCAGCCATGGAACGGGGCGCGCAGGCTCTGCCCTCACTCACCACTCTTCTTCTTGCCGATCCCTTCTCGTGTCCTCGCACTTCGAGCTGGGCTTGACGGACCAGAGCCAGAGCGCGACATATGTCTGTGCGTCAAGGAATAAGCTTGGCTTGCTCGAGTCAAACGTCGACAGGATGGCACACACGTGCGGCATTGTTTGCCCACGCATACTAAACTGCGCGCCGAAATCGGTGCTCATATCGAACAGGTCGATCAGCTGGAGGTGCTGGTCGCGGTTCAGGGGTGCGCGGAAGAGCCCGTGTTGGTAGATACCTGCAAGTGGAGAAAGAGAAGGTGAGCAGGACAAGAACGAAAACGAAAATTAATACTCACCAGTATTCGTCAACTCTTCAGACTTCCACACGCTCGATGACGACAACCGGAAGATGATGCTGGTAGTTACCATGACCGATGACGATCGGGGAGATGCGTACAGTATCCCGTCCTCGGAGGAGTGCGCCGATTGTGTCTAAGGTGATGATAATAAGGAGTTGAATGTCGGCAACAGAAAGCCACCTACGAAACCTTGGAGACCCTCTTGCCGGTTGGCCACACACTTTAGCCAATCTGTCCGGCTCAAGATCAGGGGATGGTGTGTGTGCCACGATACGAAGGTTGGATGCCAAGCGCCTCCGAATTCCAAGCACTATGTGGGAGGGGAGGCGAAACTGGTTCGTCTCTGTGTTACACCGTCCTTTTGTTGGTGGTGGGCACGAACAGGACAGGGTAGGATGTGAGAATGAGTTCGAATAGGCGCGGATTGTGATGGATCGGGTGCTGCGAGGAGGGGCGGGCACGAGGCGCTTATGCATTGTCCATACGCAGGCGTAGTTCGGGAGAGGAGGTATGATGGTAGTGGAACGGCGATGTGGTGATGCAGGTAATGGAAGCTGGTTGGGGGCATGAAGTAAGCGAGCCCATCGCTGCATCATGTGTAGAGGTGTGTGACTCAGAAGGGGGTGGAGGACGGATAATGCTTCGTGACGTGCGCGGGGCCTCGTTCGGCAGCGGGTATGAACAAGCCAGCGCGGTGGGTATAATGCGAAGGTGTCCGCGGTCACTGTCGTTTTGGCAAGTGGGAGCAGGGCGTTTGATCGATGTCAATGATTGGCCGAGGTCCCAAAACCCCGGTAGTTGCGAGTCTGGTAGGAGCAAGGTGAGAGCAGGTGAGGGTGGGTAGTTGTACGCACCACTGACACACGGGAGGGGCGAGATAAGTGAGGGGGACGGTTATGAGAGTATGCTAGAGGGAATTGAGGTGGAGGGAGGCGCGTGCGCACGAAGGGTGAGGCTGGAGCGATGGGCAGGAATTTATGCACATAGGGAGGGGGAGGGCAAGCGTGGATGCTTGTGCACAGGAGGGGTGACGTGGGGAGATTCAGGATGGATTAGGACTGGATATGGACGCGCAGGAGGAGCCAGGTGGGAAGATCGGGGTCGAGCGACGATGCAACGTGTGTGCGCACACGAGGGGCAAGGTGGTGCGAGGGCAACCAAGGTTTAGCACTCCAACTTTCTCCACAACAAATAACTTACCTGAGTGGACGCACTCCCATAGTATTGGTGACCAGAATGACATCCGGAAGATCGAGAACGTACCATCAAAGTGTTTGGAGTATAAACAAAGATAAATAATGCCTAATAGAGAATCGTGGGAGAGTCTCTCACTGGTGAGAGACCAATGAGCAGAAGGTTTCGGGCAGTGAGCAGCACCGTGGGAAACAAATTGCTCACTGTAAAATCTGTGATTAATAAACGTTCAGAGGCTCTTGCGTCTTGTAATGGCTCGACATCTTTTTCACAACTTCGGGCCCCACCACCTAAGACCCTCACGACCACTCGAGCCATCTGCGACGGCGCTCCAAGAAATCACGTGCGACGGCCATCCCGTGCAACTCGTCCGACTCAGCTATACGGTCATGGAAGAACGTCATGGCAGTGTCGTGCCACTGATCAGCATTGGTCGCTTGGCATCGCTTCGACCAAGTTCGTAACCAGGACCGTCAGCAGTTCAAGGTTGCTTCCTGTTGGCGAGCTCGTAGCCTGGCAAGATACCCACACGGCAGCGCGTGAGTATCTAGTGATATTCGAACGTGAGTGTGCGTTTAAAAGATGGCCTGTACCCCGACGCTTACCATGAGGGAAAAGTCGGGGGAACAGCCTCATCTGATGGAGCCCAATTCGTCCTTGGCGTCCTTTTCCCAAACCGCAAACTTAGTGGCCGTCCTGTCAAAATAGGCTTGCAAGGCACGGTGCAAAGACTCACCGGGGTGCTAGCTCATGCGTCACCTTGACGAATTGGACTCCAAGTAGATTCGTAGTCAGGTTATGATCAGATGAGGATCAAGGAACGCATCCAAGTACCATACGCCATCGGTCAGGGGCGGCCAGAATTTTAATTCCAATCAACTGTGATGTAATCGTAGCGACGGAGCCCCTAAGTTACATAATAGGCAAGGTCCCTCCTGAACCTAAGCTACGGGCGCTCCACGAAGCTGGCGAGGTGTGATGAGGTGGAAGGAGTGTGCATGTATACAGCATTGCAATAATGACCTACCAGCTTCACCCCATCCTGAACAGAAAACGTGTTGCATTAGGTTTTCTAAAGATGTAGACATCAGTCGGGGAGAACAATGATTGACCTGAGACCACTGGGTGACCTGAACGGAGGGCATGAGAGTCTTCCAGAGAACGAAGAGCTAATTTACCATGCGATTTGACTGACGAAGCCTCTGACGTGCACAAGCGTGCAATGATGTGTGAGCGTCTCCTGAAAAAAGCCAACAAGTCCACTATCAACAACTCAGAAACACCTGAAGATACGAACGACGAGCACGACCTACACCAACGCGAAAGACCATCACCTTTCTGTCTCAGCTGAAATGCGCATACGTGCCTGTCAGCCAATATTCTCAAATTATACAACCCTCAACCTCGCACCAGGAGGTTGCAAAGTACTTGCCGTTGGGCGAAAATTCGATATGCTGGATGAGCACACCGTGCGCACCCAACTCCCGCGCCAAATTAAGCGCCTTGACCTCCTCGATCGCCTGGGTCACCCTTGCCCCCCCCTCTCAAAGCCCAAAGCCTGGGCTCGGGCACCAGACCCATAGCCGCCTCCGCCGGAGTCGCAGACATAGACGTCTGCCACCATGGGCCGCGACGAGCAAGACCCGGACGCACGGGCGTCGCACGTTCGCCAGTCGCGCGCTGCAACTTAATCACAGTGCGGACGGCATTCTGCAAGCGGATGCGAGGGTCGCGGATGTCAAGCAAGAGGTGGGTGTCCAGGTGTCATTTTCGTCTATGGTTGTCGGACAAGCCAGGGACTCCTTCGTTCGAGATGGACGATAGGTGAGCGTGTTCGCCCGCTTCCGTTTCGCTGACAGCGGTACTCATCGCACATCGTTTGGCTCTGGCCTTGAGCTTGCGCGTGTCGACCACTACCCAGGCAAGAAAATAGGTAAAGTAAGTTCGCGTGGCAGTGAGGCAACGGCTGCACGATTGCATTGCGAGTCGGTGAGCGCGGACGATACCAAGTTCAGCGAGATGGTCAAGAGTCTCAGCGATAACTTCTGCGAGCCACTTTTGATCTTTTACTTGAGGAACATCCATCACTCTAACACGAATCAACCTGAGATGCAGATGCAGACCCGATGATGCAATAAGCTACCGAGGGGAGAAGCAAAGCGAACAACTTGAGAATCGAGACCCTCTAAGGAGCGCAGAAAAAAGCAAGATAAGACATACCGTCATCACCACGATGATCGTAGACATGATGGGATGTTGAAATACAGCGCGCGGGAGATGAGTAAGGTAAAGACAAATAGGCTGTGGACATCATACCTGTTTAGAAGAATACGTAAAAAACACGACGCCGGCAGAAAAGTGTGCAATGGGGGTCACTAGATATACCAGCGGAGACCCTTTCATCCATGCCAGTAGCCACCACGGCACTCGATGCACAGGGGAGCGGCTATACATTTCGAACAACGACTCAGCAAGGACAGACATGACACCGAAAGCAGTGTGCTCACTAGATGGATTGCTTCCAAGTGAGACCAAGAAGGCCGTTTACTCCGCCAGTGATACTAACCACCAAAGAGGCCATCCAAAACATGTTGACGCACTTGGCGATGGTGCTATCCTTCATGCTACTTGAACACGCCACGAGCGACGCGTTGACGACTCCGAATACGATCGAAAGTGCAGACACGTTCAACAAATTCCTGGTAGCGTGTTGCCGATGGAACCAAATATAACTGGTATACCTATACGGGGGTAGTCATTAAGCATGCATTGCATTGCATATCGGAAGCGCGTTAGCAACGAACCGATCTAGATGAAGATGTTCAGCGCGACGGTGATTTCGTCGAGATGACCACCGATCTCTAGCACCAGATCGTGGACATACCGCTACACTGCTGGTGACCGAAACTGGTCTAGATATCAACATGTCAACAACACAGTCTAAGTGTAACGCTACGCGCACTCTTGTATCCATCGAGACAAGCAGAAAAATACTGCAGTCGGACAACGAAATGAGTTACCAAGACTGAGGGAAAGAAGAAAATCATTGGACGTACTCTCAAATCGCCCTCGAACGCGCGCATCGACTGGGTGATTGCCCTGCAACTGAGTTACAGTCGACCGCTTGCGTCAGTCACCTTGCCGGCATTCCATCATGTTGGGATTAACGAGCACTTTGCGAGAGATCTTGCGCGGGTAGAGAGCAGCGTTTTCTTGGAAGAGAAACAGGATCTTAGCGAGGCGGTCTTGAAGTCTAAAGGCGGACCAGACGATGCCAACAGAACTCCCAAGCCCGCGCGAGGCATTTTCGAAATCGCCGAGCTAAATGTCCAATGATTAGTATACGAGCATACTATGTATGCCAGGAACGACAGGAGTGAAGTTATACCTACCTGTTCAGCGTTTCGATCCGTCTTGGTAGGTATACCCACCCCTCGAAGTTGTAAAACTATTGCTGCTTCTCGTCTACCGCCGGTGCTAACATTATTTACGTCAGTATGGAGAACAAAAAAAGAAGTAAATCCAAAAAGGTCAAAAAAAAAAGGGCGTACTTTCATCATCCTCTATACACAAAGGTTCACCCATCGCTAATCAAAAGCATTAGCATCATGCCAAAACGTCAACAGAAAGAGACAAACCAACATGAAGTCAGTTGCTGTGTTTCAACTCATACACCACGTCCGCCAGATTATACGGCGGCCTCCGCCTCCCGGTCCTCAGTGTACTCGTGCCACCACTAAGGGACGTCCTAGGGCTCGTCATCGTCGACGTCGAGCGAGGACTCGTATGCGGCGACTGCGCCGAACCGACCAACGTCTCGTCGTCCACGCGTGTTATTCTCGCGTGCTTCGGAGGCTGCGACGTCTTTGCTTGAGCAGCTATCTTGTAAATATCAGTATCGCGTGTAGCGCAAGAAAGACGCCGGGCTGCTGCCAGTGGAAAAGAAATTACTGAAATAAAAAAGAAATACCCTTGTCAGCATCGATATCAAAAACGACACCAATGCGCACGTTATTTAGAAACACCACGAAGCGACCACGAGGGAAGAGAGAGAGCAAGGTAAACGAGGAGTCGTGAGCTAAATATATATTGCAGGGTTCGAGAAGACGAGAGAAAGCGACTGGCCGGCGAGTAAGGTAAAGCGAGCTGCGGTGGGGCGGCGCTGGCAAGCGCCACAAATTTGCATGGCATACCAGCTCCGTGATTCCGGATAATTGGATTGAGGGGGAAATGTTGAGAATGGAGACAAACCCTGAAAACTTGCAGAGCCTCATGAAACGTTTCATGCACGGAGTTCGCGGCCAACTTTGGCAAGTCTACACCGCTCTACACATATTTGAAAAATCTACATTAGGAAAGTCACATGTTGGTGAGAATGTGCGGGGTCCAAAACCGCCCGAACAAATCACCTTCAAAAGGCTCAGTCAAGCCAAGAGTCTTCTAAGAACCCGAGCTTATACAGTTGCCTACTTTTTAAAAACAATACATCCAAGTGGATACCACCACAATAGCATAGCAACTGCAAATGGGCCCAGAGTCTGAGTGAGAGTCCTTCAAGACCAGTAGTCACCGTAACGTGGTGCGGACGTATTCCAAGTCCTCAGCACTTCCATCTCCATGAAAAAAAAAAAAACTTAAATAGCTAAGATCACGCGTCCAATAGCATGCAGCCTCCTTGTCTCCAACCCCTTGCCCCCCGAGACCGACCTTGATTTCAAAGCCTTCTTCTCCAAGGATCTCGCTCGCCAGCGCCCCGTCGACACCCACTGGCTCTCCATTCTTGAGGACGACGAGTGGGATTGGATTGGGCGACACGGATGATGGGACAAATGCAACGCTAGCGAAGGTCGAATCAAGAGGGGGTGCTGAGTGGGGTAAACCAGTGGTGGAGGGGTGATGCGACCCCAGCTGAGGGAGACAGGGATCAGTACAACCACGTGGATGCGGAGATGTCATACTTTGCGTCCTCGTCGTAGAGCGCGGTTTTTACGAACGCCAAAGTGCCGATGTTCGAGGCGATGCGATGAGCATCTGCATACAAAGCTGCATTCTAATCATAACAGCAGATCAGATGATGAAATCGGATGAAAAGAAAAGAGTATCCCAAAGGAACATGTGAACAACGTGATAGAATAAAACAGAGAAAGAAATGGGCCGCGACGCACCCTACTGTCCACCCTCCAAGCAGGAAATTCCCCACAAGAATACGTAAACCCACCTCAATAGACACGCTGACGAACTTCGTAGCGCCCTCGCTATCCTGAACGACGAGTTTGCCCAGGTCGAGGCCAGGTCGATAGAAAGGGCGGCGAGATGATCCCTAAACGCGGTATATGCTTGAGGATCTGTGGACTTGTCGATTTCGGTTGGATTGGGTATATTCGGACCGTGACCAGCACCATCCGCCATGACGATGATAGTGTCATTGTTAGACATGTCACCGTCGACCGAGATCGAATTGAAGCTTCACGGCGTAGGTGAGTGCAGACTGTAGACTTTTTGGAGACAGGTGCATCGGTAGGAATGAGGCCTAGGAGAGTAGCATGAAGGTCTGCAGCGGGAGAAGAACTGGAAGGGGTATTGACAGCCGAGGGATCACCCATTTGCGGGTGAATCATACCTGTCCCCTTGTGCATGCCAGCCATGCGGTAGGTCTTTCCGTTAATCTGGAAGGTGAGTGCACGACGTTTTGGAAAGGTACATATCGGTGGTCATGAATGCGCGTGCAGCGGCATCATATGCAGATGGGTTGGAAGAGGGGGAACAAGAGGTGGAATGAGAAGACTGCTGGGTGGAGATGGCGGAGATGGCCTTCGAGATGGAAAGGTGGACGCCAATGACACCAGTGGACATGACGAGGGTTTCGGATGTCTGACATTCGAACTGTGGGCGGAAGCCATGGGAAGCGAGGAGTGCATCGCCTACTTTGATCATATTCCAAGCGCGCTGGGTACCTTTTTTTAATATATACCAGTGACTGCGTTTGCACAACCGCTATTCACAACGATGGCGCGTGCTCTGCCTCCGGATTTTTGCAGGACCTCACGGGAGACGAGAATGGGGGCAGCACGAAATGCATCGAAGCAGGCTGCAGCAGAAGTAAGATGGGGAGAGGTAGAGGACTGTCGATAGAGTGAGGAAAATGTCTTGTACAGGTACACGACACGAACATGTCCGAGTCCATCCTTTGGGAACAGCTGGATCCGGAACAACTGGGTTGGTTTGCTGGAGATCGTCGTCGTCGCTGACGATGATGAGAGACGTGCGAGATTAATCGGTGCTACTTATCCGAGTTACATCATGGCTGGCTTCAAGTATATGACGTATACATACATAATGACGCGCAACCCTGTGCCATCCGACAGCTGGCAGACACGACACCGATGAACGTTCTGTCGCCACTAGCACACTATCCCGTTCCCTCATGTCGTCCTTCCTGGTCTTTCTATCGTAGGGTGTAGCATACGTATACAAGGCAAAGCGGAAATACAAGACTTCAAGGTTCGCATCATCTGAGGGTAAGCTATCTCTCAACGCTTCTTTTTCTCTCTTCCTTATCTGATCCACGCATAGCCGTGTCCACTCCCACACGGTAACTCTGGCATTATCAAGCCAAAAATTCAGTTCCAACCTACCACCGCGGACATTTGGTGCGCGCGTTGCACATTTCTTTGTCTTCCCCATTGAATGCGTTCTAAACCCTCTAGGATGCTCCACCCCTTGAATATCTAAGTCTCCGTCCTGTCAGAGATCTGCACATGTGTTCTATTATATATATACGCATGTCGGAGAAGACAGGGGTGACGATACTAACTGCGTTGGCTCAGACAAGTAGGCATCGCTGCCGTATGCTACTGAGAACTTCCACTTATATATTTTGTGACTGCAGCAGACGGAGCGAAAGTCGTTGAACCTCACATACCCGAAGTCATCAAGCTGATTCTTCCAGTCATCCACAAACTCCGAAACCTCGATTGGCTTCAATGGTGATGGGACCCGCGTGTGCATTGCGTAATTTGGCTCTAAACAGAACGTGTTGCGTGTTATCTGAAAGTGATGCTAGAACTGATACGCGTTATTGCAGAGTCATTACAGCGATTTATACGCCGTACGGAAGAATGCCACCATTTGAGGCATATATATCTGTCCCGGTCACTCATTACTGAGTGCGAAACAAAGCCGTAGCACGTCTACACCCCTACCAGATGTTGGTCGTTTGTTATCCTATCTTTCAGCATGTGTCGTTGACTCAGATATACTCCATACAGCCGACGTGACCGCCATGCTGGAAAAGACGATCAAAGCTGTTGAAGGAGAGCTGTTGGAGGAGGACCTGATGTGGATCGGAGATACACTACCACCCAGCATTCAGCACTGGGAGCGCACCTTGATGTTCTTCGGTTATAGCACGGCGGGGATTCTTCCCGGTGGCTCTCGGCGCATATGTCGGCTTCACAGCGCTGACACTTGTTGCGCTTGCCATCGGTGCACCGATTTATCTATCTGTCGAGGCACTCCAGTGCGTATGAATTTCCCTCCCTCTCTCCCTTTCTCTCACCTTTTTTTTCGCCATGTTACGGTGAAAATCGACATCAACGGATGTTATTGTAAATTAGTTTGGTTCGACAGTCACACAAACACCAGACTCGGCCCGGCGTCGACGAGGACGATAAACTTAATAATGATCCGGATTTCGTTTGACATCGTTCGGATGGGTTGCGGCTGAGATTTCAAGAGGCTTGGTGTCTACTACAGGTGGGGTCAAATTTTTGTAATCTACGCAAGTCGCGACGCGACTGCCAATAATTACCCAAAGCGCTGTAAAATCTACAAGAATCTTGCCAGTATCCTTTAAGTTATTGCGTAGTGATTTTTTGCTTCACAACCTCAAGTATCCAACGAATATGCGCGGTATTCGTAGCTTGCGTAAGACTGGCCACAATATAAACGATGGTGAGCGGGGGACACGATCGCACTGCAAATATTCGAAACGCACTAGAAATAAACGGGAGCTTGACGTGACCGACCAATTACTTGCTTATATTTCCAGACTATGAACTTGGCAGCTTTATCAACATTAGCGCCGCCCAAATACTCCGGGAAATATCTTTCCAGTGGAATCTAGTAGGAAACATCGAAACGAGATAAAAATAGGTACTATATTCCAACATGTAGCGCACCTTGCGTAGTGTGTTCTTGAATACATCAAGTTTGTTGAGGAATACAATCACGGGTGTACTGACGAACGACCACGATTTAACCAGGGATTCGAAAAGTGACAATGACTCAATCATTTGATTCTAGAGAGAAAGTCAGCAAATAATGCCTCGACCGCAAATGGACCGACGCATACCTGGCTGTTGTCTTCTGCCAATACTTCATGGTATTCGCTTAGCGCGACGCAAAAAATAATGCTCGAAACATCATGAGAGCAATGAATCCATGCCCTCCTTTCAGATCGTTGGCCCCCGCCATCCAATAGAAGAATCCTAGATATGTTGAGTGATGCGGACGGTGAAGACAAGGAAACACACGTAACACACCTTAGTTCACCCATTGTGAACCTCGAGGCGTTGACACCCCTCGTTTTGAGATAGGCATGTAACACATCAGTTTTTGTCGGGCGGTACGTTGGCGAACCTATTCGCAAGACGTCAGTGAAGAAACTAAAGCGAGGAATGAGAAAACAAATGTAGGGGAGAACAAAGTTGGTGCTTACTAGGGTGCATTACCCATGAGATAAAATTGGCTCGCTCGCTCGAGTAGCTTCGGTATCACAGCATCGTTCCACAGTGCGTGTATAGCCTGGGCAATCTGGAATGAAAAAACAAACGAGGGGGAAGGGTCGACTCGATACTCCAGTATTCGTTCTACGTTGACCTACAGGTGTGACGAATGCGTGAGGTAATGAAGGCAATAGCAAACGTTAGGTGGAGACGTACATGGTTGGCCAGATTGACATAGTCATATCCGAACTTGCGCATGGCGAGAACGATAGCTTGTGCGCTATCGAGCGTGTTGCGGTAAATTGTCTGTCGATAGGCCTCAAGGTCTTCGTCAGTGAATCCGTTCTGGTGTATAATTTTCATCTGCTTAGCGATTGTAGACTTTCCTGAGTCGCCCGAACCTGAAAGGAAGAGGACGGGTCAGCTGCACAAGGAAATGTAGGTAGAGATTCAGATGGTGGAAGATGCTGACCGACCTATGAGAAGTACCTTGTGTTCCTTGTCAGAGGGCACATTGAGCTCGCAGCTGACGGTCTGCGAATTCACCTCTTCGGCTCTGTCCTGGGCTGAAATGCAGCCACCCATGGCATACTGAAGGTTGTTGAAAAAATCAGGCCATTTGCATTAAGTCTAAGGATTCAGGGAGCGCGACCAGGGAAAGGAACACTAAGGGACACTATGTATATATAGATAAATGTAGAATGCACGTAGCCCCGAAAAGTTACATGTCATTTTCAAGGGAAAGCGTTTGAAACCAAACTAAATATAGATAAATGTAGAATGCACATAGCCCAGAAAGGTTACATGTCATTTTCAAGTAGTACACCATACACGATGAACCCGATTCTGGATGGGGGACACGTCCTGCTTCTCGAGTCCCATTGGAAGTTATTATCAATCCAGTGATGTCGAACTTATGGGTATACGTCGGGTCAGCTGCATGAGTGAAAGAGAGAAGACTTCCAGTAGTATCATGATGCGAACCAACCTTGGTCAATATCCTCAAGTCTCGTCCACCTTGTCCACCTCGGGTTCTCGACGAGCGAACGAAGATCCGGATCCTTGAGTATCAAGTTGGTCGGGATGATGGCTCCAAAGGCCGCATCTCCTGTTGACGACGGCTTGTCTGGGCCACCGACGACGTACTCGCGGGTCAGACTCTTTACGCCATCAGCACCAATGACGAGATCTGCGTGCACGACTTCTCCGGATTCGCCGAGAGTGAGAGTGGGTATGGAGGGATCCTATCGACACCACCCGTACGTACGAAGTTGTCATCCATACAACCACAATATAGGAAAATGTTCGAGTATAAGGTACCTTGTCGCGCTCGGTAATCGAGGAGTATACAACGTATGGAGTTCCCACGGTACCGCCTCCGCCTCTTATCCCGCCCCGCCTCGTCCGAGTCAGCCCCCACCGACTCTCATTCTCCCCTGCTATCCGCCCCCACTATCAAAACCACATGAACCATTTGCGCTGCTCGTCTTACGCCTCCGTCATATCTTCCAGTTTCAACGCCTCCCCCCCACTTAGACACCGAAACGCATTCTAACAATGTCCTCGCAAACTCGTTCCCCGAGAACTCTTCTTACATTCATCAACCCATCCTCCACTGTCCCCGCTCAGGAATATCAAGCTTACTGTCGTCTTGCTAGCCAGCAAACGCATGCTCGGTATGGCTCTTTCTGTTCGTGTTTGCTCTGCCGATGCTTACCGTGTAATTTCGACCAGACGATCTATCTTTCGACACGCGAATCGTTTGTCCGAAGGCAAAGTGGACGATATTCTGGTGCCGTCAAGTTGAATCTGGGACTTCGGACAGGCTCTCGTTGGCAGAACCACGCAAGCTCGCTTTTGCCCATTCGTGGATTCGCGATTTGCACGGCATGGCTTAGGAGGCACCTTGTACAAGCTCATCTGATTGCAACAACGATTCTTTGTCCGAGAAGAACAATCTTTGTCTCTGGCTGCGACTTCCAAGACTAGCCTCATGGTACGCCTCGAGGGTGTGTACAACACCACGAGGAACATGTAATCCCTATATCATACCAGCACCGTCAGCGTTTGGGTTCCATGATCAATGTATTCCGCAAAAGAAGTAGGTCTCTTATTATTCGAGAGTACCCTGGTCTGCGATGACTGTTTCTCGATATCTACCACCAGATTTCTCGAAAGTATCTGAAATCCAGTGTGGACGTCCGGTATATTCGATTTCTAGTTGCTTTGCTGCGGAGAGTGAGCACGTATTGAGCAGTGGTGAAGAAGGGATGATTTGCCGATGGTGGGTAGATGACGGACATCAGGTTGGCTCAGTAATTCAAGCAGGGTGCAAAATCTATGCCACTGTGCTGTCAAGGGATCACAAATGGCGGTGTGGCTTAACTCAAATCCGTACGCCAGCGTGTGGAATGCGGAAACTCAGACAAAAGTTCTGGACCTCACGGGTCACACAAGCGAAGTGACGTTAGTTGATATTTCTTCTGACTCGACGAGCATCTGCCACAGGCGGGTGCGACAGATGCG
>JBBPRP010000088.1:0-26336 GCA_038093135.1 Leccinum longicurvipes
CCGAGAAACCAAACGTGAAATGGGACGACGTCGCAGGCCTGGAGGGCGCCAAAGCCTCTTTGAAGGAAGCCGTCATTCTTCCCATCAAGTTCCCCCATCTCTTCACGGGGAAACGTACGCCGTGGAAAGGTATCCTCTTGTATGGCCCACCCGGAACGGGAAAGTCGTATCTCGCAAAGGCGGTGGCGACGGAAGCCAAGAGCACGTTCTTCAGCGTGAGCTCCAGTGATCTCGTCAGTAAATGGCAGGGAGATTCAGAAAGGCGAGTCGATCCGATGCATTCGCCCCATCCCCTTTCGATAATATTTTTTTACTCGCAGACTTGTCAAGAACTTGTTCGAGATGGCTCGAGAAAATAAGCCCGCCATCATCTTCATCGATGAAGTAGATTCTCTCGCGGGTACACGCAACGAGTCCGAATCGGAGGGGTCGAGACGCATAAAGACGGAGTTTCTCGTTCAGATGAACGGCGTAGGCCATGACGACACTGGCGTCCTCGTTCTCGGCGCGACCAACATACCCTGGCAACTCGACCCCGCCATCAAGCGTCGTTTCGAAAAGCGGATATACATCCCGCTCCCCGGACTAGAAGCTCGCAAACGAATGTTTGAAATCCACATAGGCGCCACACCATGTCAATTGGAAGCGAGAGACTATCGCACCCTCGCAGAACGCACGGAAGGGTAAGTTGCCTGAAAAGCCCGGCATTTCTTCCCTTTTGATCTGCATTCCAGGTACTCTGGCTCTGATATTTCGATAGTGGTCCGTGATGCACTCATGCAGCCAGTGCGCAAGGTTATATCCGCAACGCACTTCAAGCCCGTCCCTCCATCGTCTGAATCAGGCAAAGCGAAATTGACACCTTGCTCACCTGGAGACCCCGAGGCAGTAGAAAAGTCATGGTCCGAAATAGAATCGGACGAATTGGTTGAACCGCCGCTCAAGATACAAGACTTTATCAAGAGTCTGGAAAGCACTCGACCTACCGTCACAGAGGCTGACATCAAGCGGCACGAGGACTGGACGAAAGAGAGTGGTGAGGCCTCATGTACTTCCGTGTCGTTGAGAAGCACCGCGCTCATTCACCTCTTCACCACAGGGAACGATGGTGCATGACAGAATCACCGACCATGATTCACTACATAGCCTCATAAGCTATACCTCCGCATCTGTTTTACATCTGTCTTGGGAATACCGCCAAGTTCCTACACTGCATTCTCTTAACCGATGGGTGATAATGTTGGACTATAATAACTACTACTTATGATGGGCATGTATCGGGAAAGCAATTATGATTACCTCGCGAAGCGCAATGTATAGGATAACATCTAGAGTATTCGTGTACCCATGACGCAAAAGATTGGATTACCCAATATGCAACTCACGCAGGTCAGGCGTGCCAGTACAACAAGGAGGTCCATGCACTACGATGCATACGACGCATTCAACTTGGCCTGCGCGTGCTGCATCGCATGCGCATGTACATGCGTTGGTTTAGCAACAGCATGACATACTTGGATGTCCCGTATCCATGGATGTACCATAACCTCTTCGATGGCAACCCGATGAGATGGGTTCGGTTCGAGCATCTTACGAATCAAGCTCCTACAAGCTCGAGGGCTCAAGTTATTAATAGTTGACGGATAGATAGGGTCCTTCTCTTTCTCCTTGACAGGAGTGGCGCAGGCATTGACATAAGCAGCATAGAGGGCATCGGACAGTTGGGCGACACGCCAGGGCATTTCTTGGAAGTGGAGGCAATAATAAACGACACCGCAGGCCCAGATGTCGACGAGACGAGCGTCATAGGCTATTAGTCAAGGGAACGGAGCCAGGTATCAGGCTACCTGTTTGGAGAGCGCAGCTAGCTGCTTACGTTTGTGCAAAAACTGCTCGGGGGCGATGTAGGGTTCACTCCCACAGAGGCCGGTCGACATGTGAACGGTAGCCTCCCAGGGAAGACGATAGACGGTTGAAGCGCCATAATCCCCGATCTGGAAAGAAGTGAAACACATTGTTGGGAGTGTGTCAAAAGGACGAACCTTGAGATGACCTTTGATGTCGAAGAAAAGATTCTCGGGTTTGATATCGCGGTGGGCGACACCTTGACTGTGCAGATATGAGACGCCAGTGAGGATTTGCTTGAAGCAACATTCGACCTCGCTGGGGGACATGCCTCCCTTCTTGATGGCAGCGTATAGATCCCCTCCCGGACAGAATTCCATGACCTCGCACCAATGCTGATTCTCGTCCTGAACGAGATCCACTGTCTCAACGATGTTGACGTGATGCAGGGTGGAGGAGATGCAAAATTCTGCGGTAAGTTTCTTGACGTATTCTTTCTCTGATTCATTCTTGCGGCGTTTACGGAATTCCTTAAGGGAGGGAGCGTGAGTAAAGGGATACATGAGCGAAGCTTGTGATAAACCATACCTTGACAGCATAGAGCTTTTCCTCTGATCTGTCCCACTTGTGAGCAAGACGGACGACGGAGGTAGCGCCTTTGCCAATCGCGACCTTCTGGCAGACGCCATACTTCTGTGAGAGGCTGGCTGTGCTGTCGGCGGTGACGGATCTCCGTTCTCCGTCCGAATCGGACTTTTTGCTGCTACCCGTGGACCTGGCGGAAGACTTGCGGGACAGCTTCGGTGCGGTGGAGATGAGGTCTTTGAGGGTAAATTTCTGACCTCCGTCCGAGTGGGAGCTGGAAGCAGTTCTGGGACGTTGTTGCGTTGGTTGGGAAGAAGACGGCTGCGGTTTAGGGTTTGAGTGGGAGTTCTGCGGCTCGGGAGCAGATATGCTGCCACCGGGGACGCCAGCTGACATGCTAGGAGCACGACTTGGTGCTTGGCTTGTTGGGCGTGTGGAGGGACGACTCCAGCTGTCGCACTCTGAAGGGGAGGGAGGGGTATCTACCGAGTCTGGAATGGCCATTTGTGAAGAAGGAAGAAGAAAGAAAAAGAGAGACAGATCAAATCGTCATCATGTTGAAAAGAGCAGGGATCGATTTCGGCTCTCTTCGGGTGATGCGGGCAGGGTGAAAGAACCGGTGAATGATGACTAAGCAGGTACCAAAATGAACTGGTCGCCATCGGCGACGGGGACAAAAATACACCAGCGAATAGCAATTTAGTCTTGACACTATACCACGTGACTGTACAGTTCTACCCATCAAGGTTCGGTGGCTTGCTCACGTAATCAGCCACCCACCCACCACAGATCCCCTTCCTCACCTCACCCGCCGCTCATTCTCTTCCCAGATGGTCAACTTACGCTCTCAAAAGCGGCTCGCCGCCGCCGTCGCTGGTGTCGGAAAGCGCAAAATATGGCTTGATCCCGCCGAGCAGGCAGAGATCGCCAACGCCAACTCTCGCTCGCACGTCAAGAAACTCATCAAGGAGGGCCGTGTCATCATAAAGCCCACCGTCATTCACTCCCGCGCACGCACACGCGAGCTTCTTGCCGCAAAACGCAAGGGCCGTCACACTGGCCCCGGTAAACGGAAGGGTACCGCAGAGGCTCGTCTCCCTACCAAAGTTCAATGGATGCGGAGACAGCGGGTCTTGCGGCGGTTGCTGAGGAAATACAGAGATGCAGGCAAGATCGATAGGCATCTGTATGTCTCTCGTCCGTTTCGACCGTTCGCAGGTACTTGATCACACGCTGCCTTAGCTACCACTCCCTGTACCAAAAGTCAAAGGGTAACGTCTTCAAGAACAAGCGCGTACTCATGGAGTACATCCACAAAGCCAAGGCCGAAAAGAACCGAACCAAGGTCCTCTCGGACCAGATGGAAGCTCGTCGTGTCAGGAACAAGGTGCGCCATCTCAGACCCTTCCATTCTTGTTACTTACACAATTTACCCAGGCTGCTCGGGAACGTCGTGCAGACCGTCTGGCACAAAAGCGCCAAGACATTCTTGCGGTGGAACAAGAGGATGCTCAGGAGTAAACGGATCTCTTGTTATATCCTATATGCTATGCTTGTCATCCACCTCACGCTTTACGGGTTTTATATACAACATAACATGTCTTCTCCGTTTCCGAACAGAAGTACTCGGTCGTAATATTCACAATAACACATGCGCCAAGCTCATGCACATCTCCTTCACTCGTCGCTCCTTTGCCACGCCCTCCACCATCTCCCGTGTGATTCCTATCTGCTCCGTAGTGCCGCCGCTCTCCAGCTGCACGTGTGACAACAGGCCACACTCATTCAAAGCGAACGCAGCATCCTCAACCCGAAGGTTGGTCGCCCGAGCAATCTCTGCCAGCGTGCATCGAACTACTACATGAGACGTTGCACTGCCATCTGCATTTGATATCGTCTCGATCCGCCGCAGCGCGCTGAGCGCTTCTGCGACCATATTAATGAGCATCGGCTCCACAACACGACTCGTGAACGAGTACCCACCATCAAATTGTTGAGGGTTTGATACAATGACCTCGCCATCCCATCCCTTCGGTCGTTTCCTACGAATCACGTTGTCCTCGCTCGACTGTACTTGTGATATATCGGGCATCCATTGGTCCGTAGTCACTTGCAAGTATTCAGGTGGCAATACAGTCAGCAGACGTCTACCACAGGGGTTGAGGGGCAAAATTTTTCCTAGCAGTCGCAAAAACATACCGGAAGAATCGTATGAGTGTAGCAACCCAATACGTGAGATAACTGCGCAACCCTAGGTCTGACAACGGTCGTTCCGGAGTTCCGACCTTTCCCGTTCTGCGAGATAGCTCGTAGCCTAACTGCGTAAAAACGAGAACTAGGCGAGAGGAAGGCGACATACTAAATTCAATCATAAGCATACCGTACCCTTTGCGCTGGTACGGAGGCAAGACGATTATGCATGCAAGATTGTAGTCGTCATAGGAGAATTTTTCCTGAAACCGTGGATCAGAACAAGATATTAGATGGTCGGTTCCAAAGCAACCTTTGAGAAAAATCCCAGCACATGGTCTCGTTGTGAATCAGCATCCGTCAGTATGTAAAACAGAACTGTAGATATTGAGGCTCGGAGCATAAAAATGGAAATATGTACTCACAGTTGTCGCAGTCAAAGAATAGAGTTTTGACATCGATGAAGAGCTTGCCGAAAAGCGACAAGTTCTGACAATAGAGCTGTACGAAGGACATGAAGACAGCACAGATGAGCATTCGCCGTGTCGACTCACTCTTTCCTTTCCTCCATCCACCTCCCAGATGGTGTGTGCTCCTCGCTGGTAGACCTTCCTCCCAGGTGGATGTCTTCTGTCGCATTTTTTCTTGAAAGACGTCAGCTGCTCGTCTCGAAACCAAAACCAGTATGCTCACCGCATGCAATTCCCATATCGATCCCTCTGGCATGTACTTGAAACACCGTTCGCATACCCATAAGATGGACTTTTCACTGGTCGAGAAGGGGCGCGTGAGGCCACCGGCGAGTAGATCAGAAGTCCGACCATGCGAGCGCCGAGTGACACTTGGTGTTTTGGGAATTGGGGTAGAGGATCTACTTTGGGTCGCATTGCCCTCCTCGGCTTCCGACTCCATTAATGGATATGGGGAGAAGTACCTGCGCGTTGACAGAACAATATTTCTAGCAACCCCATTTCCGGAGAGACGATGGACACAACTTGCCAAGTTTTGATTTGCCATTGTCCAAAGTTGACTTTATCAAAGTTCCTCTGCGCAGTGATCCGCTTGTAGTGCTGAATGTCAAAGTCTTCCTCGGTCATGGTGTCGTGTGATGCCAGCGGGGTTGTTTGGGCGTCTGGGAGAGGTATCGCCTCTGACGAGCAGGCTGCTCGCGTAGAATCGTTTGGCGAACTAGGACGACTGGTGGATTCTTCCCTCCTTCGTTTTCCGTTATTATTGTTCGTTCCTGATGGAACAGCATCCGAGTCTGGCTCGACGGGACGCAGCTCGGATTCTGGTATCCATTCGTCCAATCGTTTATCCGAGCCTTCATAGTGAACATAGGCATGACCGTCGGAAGTACGGTGTTGGAGGACCTGGACGAACTCTGTCGCGAATTCAACACCGAGAGAGAAATCAGAACGTGATCCGTCTAGGACGACGACGACGCACGGTCAATGCCATTCTTTCTCACCGAGAAAGCTTCCTTGCCCGGATTCCTCGCGTGCACTGTTTCAGCCATGCGAGGCTAGCGGTTCTCGAAAACTAAGAGGGTTTACAGTAAAGCTTGTCGGACCTGCAAGTTGTCATTCTGCCTTGTATGTATCAGATTGAGTTTGTCCAAGCCAGATTCAACTCTCCACGACCTCAATGATACGTTGCATAACTCTGGAGTAGGACAATTTGCATGACTTGCACTGGTTCTGAGTGTGCGGAGAGCTCTCAGTTCCGATGGGCCGGACCAATAATTAGTTCGTCTTTACTTGCTCCTCCTCCGACAAAGTACTCCTCCTGTTGAGCCTCCGGAGCGTCCCGATGAGAAATCCGTTCTCACTCCGTTGCTGCCCTGCTAGGGCTGCGCAGTCTTGTACACAGTACAAGTGGCAGTGCTTGGTATTTCTGCTGCCAGAAAACACAGCCCTGGCAGGCACCCTCCATGATGTACAGCAAGAAAGTCGTCACCTTAAAATTTGATACCAACACTTGCACCTGGGGTATCCTTCCTTCTCGGAATCCTTCAGGAAAGATCCGAACGATCACGAGTTCGATTACATTTGCACTCGTCGTCGGGTTATCGAGGCTTCCTGCTGCGTCTGCTTGCACCCCGTAAGCCTCCCTCGAATCGTGTTCCTTCTTGTATTGACGGCCTCCATAGATCCTACTTCGTGAACTGTGGAATTTCGCAACAGAAAATGATTAGTGTTACTGCTAGTTGTGGTTAGTCCTTCTCATCACGACGCCCAAATTCGCTCTAAACCACTACAGTGGCAATCGTCGTCTTTCTGCTCATATTTGCCCTGGCTATTTGGCGGCGGCGGCGGTTGCAGAGAAGGGTCATATGCGCCATTGCTACTGCGAATGTTCCCCAGAGCCGATTATCGAGTCGACCGAAACCTCAGTATACACCACCAAACCCCAATCATTACTCTGTGTATTATCAGACTGGCCCGCCTGCTCCGCCACCTGCACACATACCTCAGTACCCCCAGTACTCTCAGTACCCCCCTCACGATTTCTCCACGTATAACAGCTACTCTGGATCGCAAACGCTTTCTACATCTTCTGGCAGCACGATACCACGACCAACAGCGCCATCATCGCCTGTATCGATGCCCACTTCCCCTCTGGCTGTTACTCCTCCACTTGAACGCAGGGAATCCAGCACAGTCGTGCCTACCCCCGTTTCGCCATCACCCCGTAGAACCCAGGAAAATGTAACACTATCGTCTCCCCCCTCTGTGCCTTCTTCGCCCCCTCCTCGCAGCCCCCTGGTCCCTCCCCAGCCATCCCGGACCTCTCTAAATCCATTTAGTGCTGCTCCGCCGCCAAACGCCGCACGCCAGGCACTCAGCCCGATGCACACCGGAGTCTCGAATAACGTCATCGACGAACCTCCCCCTGCTTACACACCCATCTGATACTATTTTTATGCCCCGTCCTTATCTGATTGTTCCGCGCTATGTTCGAAGTTATCTTGAACAATCGCAATTTGGAAGGTTTTATTCGGCAGGAGTCGTTTGGCTTGTAATAGCCACGTATGTAGGACTCGTTGGACAATAACAGACAACCAATACCGTTTCCCTCTGTATGTTTCTGCGATCATTGATTTCGATGGGAGGTAAACAGGTCCTCTGCCTTACGTTGTGGATGGCGGCGTGTTTCATGTTTACAGAGGTAAGGCGTATGTGGGCACAGGAAAGTCATTTGCAGCAGTTTGTGGCAATGGTGGCACGGCGTTATGAACGCCAATCGAGCGCGAGAACGACATCCCCTCTGAATGCAGCCCAGGCAGCTGCCAGCACTTGGTCATCCGCATAATCTGTGCTTGTCATGCCGGCGGTGCAAACGCAACTGATACCCTGTCCAAGTCTCGAGGCTGCATTACACCGAACTGCGGGCTTATTGCCACATTTGAACTGGCGGACCTCTTCCGTCGAATCATCCTATCTCTTAGCGTCGCTTCCACCAAGCATGTCGAACAGTTCGTCTTCGAGCGCTGTGTGGATCATGCTTGACCACTAGAACGATATGAAGCCTATCCCCAGAGCCCTACGCAGTGGCCATCACACTTGATTCAGTGTTCAAGTCATGTCAAATGAACACTTCCGTTTCAAGAGACGAAGCTGGTGGCAAACTTCCAGATCCAGACGGCGCTAGAGGCGAACAACATGTACACATTTTCTGGATACTGATAACAACTATCAATTCATATGTGTCAGTGTGAAGAAGGAAGGTTTCTGGACCTTCCACTGAGCCCTGATGGGGCCTAAGGCTAAGTTCCTGCGGAAAGACGGAACATGACGTTTGGGCTTTGAATGCATTCCTTGTTCATGCTTCCTTGCGGCCACCCTTGTTGGTTCCAGCCGGGCGACGCCACACTGGCCCCTCGAGGCCAAAGTCCCAGGGTGGTACATATGCGTTCCAAAGTACCCAACACCCCATACACATGCAGCGTCATGGCTAATCGGGCTACCGAATTACTGGTTTAGCTTCCAACAACACAGAACTTGTCTGTAATATTGCAATGGGGTACGAAAGCGGCGCACTGGATCCCCTGATGGACAGATTAAATGTTTCGAAAACTATGCAAGGGTTAACTAACATTACTAAACGTTGGGCATTCAAGAAGGGTGCGTCAATGCATGATACCATTAGATCGTGATCAGGGAACAGAAATCGTAAGGCATCTATCATGAGGCATTTTTCCGAGATATCCAATTAAGAAGTAGCGTGGTGGGCCTGTAAGCTTCGGGACCGAACTCAGATCCAAGCAAACCTGACCTTGCCCAAGCATCCACGAGAGCATTTGCCCACGAAACTGTCCAAAAACTTACCCATAGCCAGCCGATAAACCCACCAGCTCGTTTTCCAGTAACCTTTTTCCATGCAACTTCCATCATAACCCCAACGCCTTGCATGACGAAAAATCCTGCTACTGGAAGCGTGTACTCTCCTCGGCCCATTCCCCGCATTCCAACGTCATGCAGAAGACCCGAAATAGCGAAAGCACCTATGACAAACCCGGCTTTTCCAAAATATCTCTGCAAGGGTTTACCCCCAACCTCCACAAAGATTTCACGTAAGAGTTGATGCCACTTTTCCCCCCAGAAACTATTGAGCGAAGTTGAAAGCCAAGGGGAATCGAAAAGAGGAGGCCATTCCGAAGGATGTTGCCGGAATAACATGGTAAATAACACCGCATGGAAATGGTATAATGTGTTGACGAGAACGTATACGTCGATCCCAGTAAGCAGTGTGACGATTGATGATTTCAGGTATCGTTCCGGCGCAGGTAGTGATGAGTCGAAGATTGTACCACCTTCTGCTGCTCCAAAGGTGTCGCGTCCAAACGAAAGGAAAATTTCGCGCACGATGTCGAATACGAGCGCCAAGAAGATGAACCGACAAAAACAAAGCAAGGCAAATATTGGTCGGGATTCCACTCGGAAGTACGGCGTCGGGATGTACATGTTTTGAGGCCTGTTCCATCCAATTCCCCTGAGATTTAAAACAAGATTCGAGGCATTCCACATCGCAGAAGAGATGGAAACGTATCTCTTCTTGCGGGCATCTCCGTTGCGATCACTGGTTGGACCATCGTCTGCTTTGCAAATGGGTATTCTAGAGTATGGCTGCTGCGCCAACACCCATACCGTGCTTCGCATTGCGATAGTAAACATGCCCAACTATATTATAGGGTATGAGCCAGTGCAATCCTAACGAACATCATCGCCTACCGCTAGACCTTTGTTGAGATAAACATAACGTGGATGATTCCACGAGAAATCCAGAGACATGCTTGCACGGAAACATGTCCAACACACTATGGGCAGGAGTGCGGATCGGTAAAAACTTGTTCGAGGCAATTGCACCAGTACGGCCATGGCATAAAAGCTGAAGAAGGCTGGCAAAACGATGGTAACGAAGGTGTACGGTGTCGGTACAGCTTGCTCGAAAGCAAAAGCATGCTGAAACATGTCTGATCGCCTCGTGCAAGAGTGCCGGTGAGTATTGCCAGAGCTCTTACAGTGGGAGTGCAACGGCAAGCCGGACAAATAACTATTCACCCTCAGGCTCTCAGACAGGATGGGTGAAACAAGAAATAATCGAATTCGCGAGGTAACCGCGTGACTCAACATTACAACTCCGAGTCGGCGGTTCAACTTGCTACTCGGTTTCAACACTCCAACTCAACATTCAACGTTTCAACCACGATCAAAGAGAACTTTAACTTAGGGGTTATTTACCGGCGTAGCTCAATAGTAGTATAATCCCAACAACGACGCTTTTGGACTGCTAATGTTTCCATGTATCGTCGGTCTGCAAGAGTTTTCCTCGAGTCTGCGCCCGCGCCAGCGGCCGAGTTGTCCTTCCCCTTGTGCTCTTCATCCAGAATGTCGACCCTTCGTCTCCTTTCACGACCCGTTCTCGCTGAACGACTCACCTCCCCATCGTAACATGCCCCTCTTTCACCCGTTCGCAGCTTCTACCCTACCAAGGCTGCTAAACGCACTTCAGATTACGAGAAGACGATTACCTCTATACACGCTTCCCAGAACATTATCTATAGGTGTTTACTCTCTTTTCTGGCAGACGATTTCTTGAAGGGCACCTCGCTCGTCGCAAGTCCCCCCTCACACCGTACATCGAGTACCGTCCATTCCGAAGAACATATCTGGGAGGACGCCTTTCGGCAGCTATTGTACTCGTCTGTCTATCAACGGCTAGCCTCGTAAGTTAGAGACGGCTAGTTCACCAGTTTAGCTTCACAAAGTAACCCCAATTGCCGTGTCAGAGGAGATCCACCTCTGCGAGACAGCCCCTCAGTTTACCATCAAAAGTTTACGTGTGTAATAGTCTTTAAACAAGTTCTGTTTCACCCCGCATTCCGGCTCCCCACCCGGATGACCGCCATCATTCAACCGTCATCGATTGACCTATGCATCATTTGATTTGTTGTCCACATAGCTGCGGATATTTTTACTGTTAGCTTATCATTATTAAAGGTCTGTAGGTGGACTTTCTCGGCTAGTCCTTGTCACTCCTCTTCAATGCGATTCATTACGATAACCATATTTGCAGTCACCAACACACTGGTTGCTCTGGCCATTGCGGGACCTGTACCAAACTGGAAGGCAGGTGGCATGGCCATACCACTCGCCAGACACTCTTCCTTTCCGGACAACAGAAGCATCGATCTCAATGCAATCAGCTCCCACGGCATATCAGTCAGGGAGTACGTGGAATGAACCGTTACATCTATTCTGCTCAGATTTCTTTTAGGAAGATCCTTAATGGCCTAGACAATTACGAGACGAACACTGGGTCGATGCATCCTTTCACTGTGAAACGGAGCAAGTCCGGATTCGGAAAGCGTGGTACTAGTATCCCGCTGGCAACTGGTCAAAATGCCCTTTGGACTGGCGAGATTTCAATTGGCACTCCTCCACAGACCTTGAAGGGTAAAGGTTCCTTGTATCATTCTGATATACTATGTTCACCCTGATCCACGTCACAGTCCAAATCGACACCGGTTCAGCGTAGGTACCTTTTCAGTTCATACGGCTATTTTTGTTGAAGTCAACACAGCGATTTGTGGGTGCTGAAGACAGGCTGTGGTGTGATTTGCGGAGATCGCGACTTCTGGGACCCCGGTTCATCTGACTCTGCTGAGAACTTGGGTCAACCATTTCAGCTCACATACGGAGATGGAGCCATCGTCAAAGGTGATCGATATACAGATGATGTAACCATCGCTGGGTTTACTGTATGTTTTGCATTGCTTATGAGCGTGACCATTGGATTTTGACGCAAAGCCAGGCATCCCCTCAGACCTTTGGTTCTGCAACACAGTACACTTTTGAGTCACATAATAATGAATACCACTCAGACGGTTTATTGGGATTGGCCTTCCCTTCCGTCTCGAAATTTGGTGTTGATCCGCTGTTTGCGTCGCTTGTCACACAAGGGAGGCTAATCAATCCGACATTTTCATTGAAACTCTCTTCTTCTGGGCCCGAAATGTATGTCGGTGAGGCAAACAGTATGCTGTACAATGGTGATATCACTTATACACCAGTAACAAATCCTGTGAGCTAAAATGGTAGATGGGAATTGATGTTACTGACATTAGCATGTGTAGGGACTATGGCAGGTGTCCATGGACGATGTTCGTGTTGATGGTAATAAAATCCTAGAAAATGTACCTGTCGTTCTCGATACTGGTGCAAACTACATTTTCGGAGATGTCACACGTGTTTCAGAATTATACAAAAGCCTTGGCGGTACCCCCGAGGAACTCGAGGAGCCTGGAGACTCGGACTTTCTTTACTATTATCGTGAGTTTGGATTGCGTTCGTTACCTTGCCTTTTGACAGCTTGCAGTACCGTGCGACTCTTTTCCAACACTGAGTTTTACCTTCGGTGGCAGATCGTTTGAAATCTCTCCGGAAGTTCTTAGACTCGATCCGGTGGCGGAAGGTTCTCCCTATTGTTTCGGCGCCATTATCGCCGAGCGCTCGCCTGCCAGTGAGAATTTATAGCTTATCGCTTCCTGAACTCCCTTTTGCGATGCTTGATGTGAACTCGTTCTGACTATATGGCCTAGCATATTGGGTTGTCGGTGGCCCTTTCCTGGAGTGCGTATACAGCGTGTTCGATTACAATGCTTTACAGGTCGGGTTTGCGGACCTCGCTTGAATCGTTGCGAATGTTCCCGGTACCGTACACTGTATGTTTATTGAATCTAATCTATTTACAAGCTTTGGGAGAGTTCATGGTAAAGACGAGCTCGCGGAATATTTACCTACCTTTCTTTGTTTCGTATTTCAACACGTATCTCAGCATCAGCATCTGTTACAAGTCATTGGAAGGGTACTATGGCAACTTGCCAGTCATGAGGATCGAGGTCGTTGAGACAGGGTAACTGTACGATCTGGGAGTTGTTGAATCAATGGACGATGACATGGAAATCATTCAATCAAGCATTCAGAATAGTGGTGCCACTGGCAGCTCCGTGCCTCGGAGTCGCCATGTACATCACCTATCCTTTGGGTGTCGGTCATTCTTTACCTTAGATAGGGTCCCAGCGTCTGCGCGACGAGATTGGGGTGGTGCTAGACGAGATACACCTCACCGGTGAAGTGCTTCAGTGTAAGAGTGCTTTATCTCCGCTGACCATGTAAATTTCGACCATCTAGTACCTATACAGGGGAAATTCTGTCTGACATAAACTCGAAGAACTGAGTTGGTCAAATATGTCAACGGACTGGAGGACGATTTTGATCATCGGCGAGGCCATGTCGCGCCTATAAGTACATATCTCCTGTTCGCCTCAGCAGCAAAAGACAGGCCTTGCGCATCGCCCCGTACAGGTGCCGCCTTGTTTGGAATACGTACTACACTGTACCAATCTCAAGTGGAGGAGCTGGCCTGAGGACGTAGCATCTTACAAGGGGCGGAAGTGGTACATAGTACAGGTCATCTTTCGTGAATTTTGAACGAGCGCGCGGAGAGATGGACCACTGGCAGATGGTATCACCTGAGGTCCAGCAGAAAGACTCATGCCTCCATTCCCGTACCAAGCAGCGGATTGTCTAAATTTTAGTTGTTACAGCACCGAAAGTACAACAAAGTTGTTGGTTGATCGAAGATATCTGCGTCACTAAATTAGAACACTCAGGCCGTTGACTTGAAGTGATTCACGCACGATGCTGCCATGGAACAAGGTACTATCTCACCATTCAATATTCAATAGCGGCAGCTACGTGGGTCAAAGCCACATAGAAGCTCTGCGTTGAGGTCCATTGCACGCTTGGAACTCGATAATTTTGGCAGCCAATATTGTGTTCCCAGGTGCAGACTTTAATTGTTTCTCACTGGGCACATTTCCACAGAGATTTCCAGATTTACACACAACAAAGGAAAGCACAAGCTGTGGAGACCTGTGTCTTGTCCACTCAGGTCCAACCACTACATCGTATATAAGAGCCATAGCTGGTATTGATGCCAAACCTCATTCCAAGTTCTTTCAATCCTGCTTAATCTACATCCATGTCTCCTGCGATGACCTTCAGTCCGACTGTCAACGGACAATATTACAGTACACCGAAGGGGCGTCCCGTTATACCGTTGCAACCCGTCGACCTTGCCACCTGGGATGATGGCAAATGGGCAGACCCGATATTTTCGGAAACGCACCCAGACGAACTCAACGAACCCTGGCCATATCGTTTCAGGGTAAGTGGCACCAGAACCTTGAGGCATTTCATTTCATTACTAATTTGTCCTCAGAGCAGTGACAGTGTCTGGATCTGTGCCAGCGATGGCGAATGGTACCGCGGGAAAGTCGTGGGCCAGGCAAAGAAAGGAAAGACGAGATATGTAAGTAAACTCACGCTGCTCGGACCTACCTTGAAAAAATAACGTAAACACAGGACGATGGGCTGTTCTGGTGTGTTGAGTTCCGTGTGGTGAGGAGCAAAGTTAGAAAGTGGTTCGCACCGCTGAATGGCGACATCAAACCGGACATTGAGAACACCCAGCAATTGCTGTCGGATGCTGGCTGGCTGGAATCCGACAGCGATGAATCATTTGATTCATAAATTTTGAAAGGTTCACTTTTTTCCATTTTGGCTATATAGTTTAGTTTTATCTGTTCTTTCTCACTAAGTTGTCACACTCATTTGTATCGTTAAAAATCGCATACGCACCCTGTTGTCATTGTAGTAATATGCCAAAAAGAAATGAAGGTTGGCTTATTAGGTGGTGGCGGTGCGCAGCCAACAAGTGCCACTCGTGGCTCCTGTCTGCGCCCAGCGTCAGAAGAAGTTCGAACTCGCCACCAGCGTCTTTCACCCGACCCTCTCCAAAAATGACGAAGACGTATCTAATGAATAGTTTGGTGGAAAAAGTATTCATTCTCTTTGTCGCGTACGCACCAGCAGCTTACATTGGTATTTCTAGATGCAGTCCACCGATCAGGACTTCAGGTTGGCGATCTCTTACTTCCTAGACGCGTCAGATTCGTTGATTCTGGAGTTTCCAAACTTGTATGACAGGTTCATGGGATTGAACGATCTAATGCTAGAAATCAAGCAGGATCCAAACAGCTTCTTTGGCGATGAGACCACTGAAAACAAAGTTCTCCGCCAGGTTCTTAAACTCGTCGAAGACACAATCTCTGAGGTCAAGAACCAAGCAGTAAAATGGTGTGTTCGATATCCGTGTTCCGAGTTGGCTTCATCATGCTAAGAATTGCGTCGCCAAGCCTCGGACAGCTTATCAAGATTATCAGAGAGAACCAAATGGAGCTTGTCGTGGACAGTCTCATCAACTATTCGGTCGGAAAGGACGAAGAGCTGCGAGACATATCGGGGCTTGGTTCGCACTTTCGCATTGTGCCAGTTGATAGGTTTGACGCCACTCCATAGCCCTGAAGACGATTACGTCGGAGCTCCCTCCGGACGGCAAGATCGCTGGTAAAGCATGTGCAAAGCTCACGCCAAAGTTGCTTGCACAAGTTGCTCATGTACGATAAACTAACCTGAGAAATTTTTTATTTGACAAACATTCACTCCAGTCGGACACCCCACCCGAGACGCTACTGGAGACACTATTGACTCTTTCGATCCTTATCACCCGCTTTCCAGCCCACTTCGCGGATCCTTCTTTGAGCCCTCAGCCACTCGTCGCCATCGCCCCTCTGCTGACACATTCACGTCCTGCTGTCAGAAAACGTGCAATATCCACATTGTCCCAATTTGTCCCTGTCGCTCCGCCAGACTTGTTTGTGGCATTACTTCAGAACAGCATTTTACCTTTCCTCACAGTAAACGCCAATATGGAACAACAGAGGACCACAGTGAACCTTGTCGCCGCGATCTTCAGGCAGTCACCACAACAGTTGACACCATCGTTGGGGGACATCGTACCTGGCCTACTTCAGGCAGTGAAACGCGAAGATGACGAACTGAGGGAGGGATGTTTGCAGGTAGCGTATATGCGTCCAAATGTCTCGAGTTTCTACTCACGTATTGAAGGCTTTGGAGACATTGCTGTTGAGGTCTCCTGGAGAGGCCACACCATTCGTGGATTCCATGGTACAAGTAGGAATCCAATACATTAAGTATGACCCTGTAGGTTCAATTTGATTCGCATCACGGAACCGCTCTTGACGATATGCAAGAATTACGCTGGTGAAGACGATGGAGAAGACGAGGAAATGGCAGATGCGGATGACGAGGACGATGACGGAGAGCTTGACCAGTCCGTTAACACATTTAAGCCTCAGTCCGCGATATTTATCATCTCTAGGTACTCTGACGACGAAGATACCTCATACAAGATCCGTCGTTCTGCGGCAAAGTTACTATCGGCGGTGATTGTTACTCGTCCGGAATTGTTGATTTCTTTGTACAAGACCGTCTCTGCCGTCCTGATATCACGCTTTAACGACAGGGAAGAGACGGTTCGCCTCGAGGTGTGGGCCGCTTATGTTACACTTCTGAGTCAAACGAGCATGTACGGTGGCCTTCCCCAAAGTTTGGACGGAGACACCACTGTCCGTGGGAAGAGGAAGCGCGATAGCGAAGAGCGGATGGATGTCGAGGAGACACCATACACGCTTCTACGATCACAGGTCCCTGCGTTGTCAAAAGCTCTACTTGGTCAGCTCAAACCGCCCAAGACTGCACCGGCAACTGTACAGGCAGGGTTCCAGCTACTCTATACCCTCCTTGGTGTGTTACCAGGATCTCTGTCCAGTCAAGTTGGACCAATCGTAGCTACATCAAAAAGCATACTTTCACAGCCACCAACTACAACAACATCGACATTGCACTTGACATGCCTTTCGTTCCTTGCCATCTTCCTCTCAACGCATGCACCTTCAGTATTTAACTCGTCGCTACCAACACTTACGTCCGTTCTGCTCAAGTCTCTGAGGGAGCGTCACCCTCGAGTTGCATCTGAAGCATTCCGTGTTTTCTCTGCGTTGCTAAATGCGATGCGACCAGTGAAGAACAGTGACTGGACCGAACGGGTCTACGATGAAGCTTTTCAGCGGCTAAGCACACACGATACGGATGCAGAGGTCCGAGGTTGTGCAGAAGACTGCGTGGCCGATCTTTGGGTATGCGCTACAGATATGATGAAGTCCAAGGGTGGAAAGGAGTGGCAAGCAATATGCCGCACCAGTGGCAACACTGCCGGTGCGGTCAAGGTTGTCACAAAGGTTGCTCGGGACGTGGATATTAGTGACCAATGGGTCAACTCTTGCTTGGAATGGATCATGGTCTTACTAAAGAAGAGTGGACGAGGCGGAAAGCCAGAAGTTTTCACTGCCCTAGACACCTTGCTAAAAAGGTGGGTTTCTCCTCTAGCCTTCACGATAGCTCAGCAAACACGCGCAATAGATATCAATCAGGAATACCTGTCGATCTCCCACCTTCTCTTATTCCTCAGATCAAGCTTTATATAGGCACTTCAGATATTTCTCTATTTTCTCAAGCACTTTCCATTCTCGCTCTTCTTCTTGAACTATCACCTTCCATCACTTTCCCAGTGGTCGAGAAAGAACTGCTCGCTGATATATATAAGATCGCTCACTCGCCCCTGGTTTCCGGAGCGGCTCTCGACTCTTTGCTTGCATTCTTCTCTGCCCTGGTGCAGGCAGACAGGCAAATTGCGACGCATGTGGTTCCCAACCTGGTAATTGGAGTCGAAAAGTCTGCAAAGGCGGAGGGGAGCCCAACCAACGTCGCAAAATGCGTTGGGCAGGTCGTCAGGAGTGCCCAAGGCGTCGCTGCCGGGACGATTGCGGAGTATTCCAAGGTTGTCAAGGTACGATCTTTTGTTCTGTGTCATATGCCAGTGTCAGAATGCTTGAATAGAAATCGTCGAAAGCCAAGCTATCGTCTGTTGTCCTCAGCTTGCTGATCTTGGGAGAACTGGGTCGCTTCATGTAAGCGTCTTCGCCAACTGGGGGTTGTTTCATCTAATGTTTTCTAGTGACATGTCTATCCAACACGATGTGTTTGACAATGCCATCGACCATTTTTCTGCGGAAGAGGAAGAGATAAGGACTGCGGCTGCATTCGCGGCTGGTGAGCGTAACCTCCGATTGAAAAGGAAAGACCTACAATGCTGAATTTATAATAAAGGAAACATCGCCATCGGGAACTTGCACCAGTTCCTCCCGGCGATTCTCAAGGTCGCAGAGAAAGACCCGTCCAAGCGGCTCCTATCTCTTCACGCTCTCAAGGAGGTTGGATATAGTGATTGTCTCATCCGAGCCTCATCCGTTGATCACGTTATCTTGCACAGGTTGTGACGCATTGTTCTCACGGACAGTTAGAACCCGTTGCGGATGCTATTTGGACACCTCTGTTCCATAATTCTACCTCGGACTCGGAAGAATCAACAAGAAATGTTGCTGCGGCATGCCTGGGCAAGCTGACGACCACGCAGCCATCGCGCTACCTTCCTCAGCTCCACGCATGTATACGCGACGAGAATCCCGCCGTCCGCGCCACGGTTGTTTCAGCAATTCGTTACACGTTCGCTGAAAGTTCATCTTCTTATGACGAGCTTCTCGCACCGCTGATCATGGACTTTTTGAGTTTGATGAAAGACAGTGATATAGTGAGCGACCGCTTCCTATACGTGAGATTTGTGGATAGAGTTGACCTCCCTGTAGACTGTCCGTCGGCTCGCGCTATCCGCGCTAAACTCTGCCGCCCGGACGAAGCCACATCTTGTTCGAGATCATCTGCAAACCCTTCTTCCTACCCTCTACGCGGAGACCAAGGTCAACCCGGATCTTATCCGAACTGTACAGATGGGTCCATGGACACACAAGGTTGATGATGGACTTGAAGCACGCAAAACTGCTTGGGAGACGCTCTACACACTAGTAAGCTCAATGCCGACATTTAATCCGACTCGGGATTTAACCTTTCGAATAGTTGGACACATGCCTCCACAAGCTCGACCTTCCGACCTATCTCACGTATCTTCTTCCGGCACTCTCTGATCCATCGGATGAAATCAAAGTGCTTTCACATCTGCTCATCTCCCGTCTTTCTTCCCTCGCGTTGTGTATTCCTCTTCTCATCACACACTTGGATGAGCTGACACCTGCGCTGGAGACGACCATGCGAGGTGCGCCTGTCACAAAGGACACGGTCAAACAAGACTTGGAGCGGGCAGCTGAGCTGAGGAGGAGCACTATGCGTGCGGTCGCTGCTCTGACGAAAGCAGTCGCGATTGGCAGTGCAGCCAGTGCATCAGCCACGGGCGGAACACAGAAGTTCGAAGCATTCGTCGATGATGTGAAAAGGAATGAGCAGTGGGGGGTCGAGTTCAGGGAGCTGATAGGGCAGTGATGTTTTGGAAGAAATGGTACCAGTCGGAATGTAATCGGCCCGTACCGGTAGGAAATGTGTAAGATTGAACTGGGAGTCGGAAGGACCATGGGGAGGCTCGCCTTATGGTTTGGACTAGTAACTCGGGTCCCAAGCCCACGCTTAAATTCGGATCATGAACTGGATAGCTAGCCATTCAACACTTGCACCCCAATGGTGATGTACTCAATACGACGTGCGTCCTTTGTTGTTCGCCATGCTGCCCGGAGACTATATTCCACGCCCCCGTCTCCACCACCTCCCAGGACACGCACCCGACATCTCTTCCGAACATCCCTCCTGGTCGCATCCGCCCTATCCGGTGGTACAATGCTTGGTCTATATTACGACGCCAAATCGTGTCCCTCGCCTCCGTTCAAGCTCGCAGAGACCGCCTCGCAGGACCATGACTCGCCGCCTTTTCTCACGCTTCTCCGCGCCTACTTTGTGTACGGACTCGTCTCGTGCGACGCAATCGTGGACCATGCGCCGGACATTCTCAATGCCCTATTCAAGGTTCCCCTCGTAGGGGCAGTCGCAGAGGGCGTTGTGAGACGGACATTCTTCGAACATGTATGTACCCCGTGTTTAATGTCTGTGCTGGCGGTTGACCCTCATTGTCCAGTTCGTCGGTGGCGAAACAGCCCACGCGGCGCTTCCCCTGCTCTCTACTCTGCGGAAGCAGAACAAAGGCACTTTGTTCGCGTACAGCGTAGAAGTTGATGAGCACAAGGCTGCTGGTTCTACAACTCATGTCGACCAGGATCTGAGTGGGGGAAAGCCGGACGAACAACCTGTCTACAAACGGATCGTCGCGGAGATGGTCAGAAGCATTGATGTCGCTGCTGATTTCGAGGACGAGTTCGGTACGAAAGAAGCGGGGGGCAGAAGAACCTGGGTTGCCGTAAAGCTTGTGCGTGGCCTCGTCCTTATCGCGATAGATCTGATGTGCTGAATCTGTTGGTGGTATGAGCGTAGTCAGCTCTCCTCCCGAACGCGGATGCGCTGCGAAACTTGTCTATCTATCTGACGCGCAGTCGACCTGCGTTGAGTCCACCGGTGCCATACCCTGGTTCCCCCGAATCTTCAGATCTCAGCGTGCTTCACACTTCTACTTCCGGGGGTTCTCCGCTGACGGCGCAGGACGTGGTGGATCTCAAAGAACTCTACAACGACCTGAACAAGATATGCACGCATGCCAAGGAACGAGGCATTAGAATTATACTTGACGCTGAGCACACGTAATCCCGTGTATTGATTGGTGTTTTCCCTTCGTTGATATGGCTAATAGTTGGTATCAACCCGCCATCGATGCTTTCGGACATGTGTTGATGGAGCGCTTTAACAAAGTTCCTAATCGCGGCCTAACAAGCAAATTGGCGTTAGGACCAAGAAATGCTTCGAGGGCTGATTTACAACCAATAGTTTATGTAACCTATCAAGCCTATCTGAGAAGGTCAATTGCACAACTGTTTCCCCGGTTCTCTGACAACTGGCTGACCTCTTCAATGCTAGGACACCCGCTCATCTCGCACGTTCGCTTGCACTTGCGCGGCAGAACAACTACGCACTCGGTGTTAAACTCGTGAGGGGAGCGTATCATCCCCATGAGCTTGCAGCGCACGTGGCGGCCGCCTCGGGAACACCAGACTCCGTCTCGATATCACCTGACCCGTACCCGCCAGTTCATCCCACCAAATCAGACACGGATGCATGTTACCACAAATGCGCAGCCCTGCTTGTGCGAGCCATTGCCGATGACTTGAAGTTGTCTTCAGATCGATCACCCGGCGTTGGTGTTCTCTTTGGAACCCACAACTGGACCTCGTGTGAATTTATACTTCAGCAGTTGGTTAATAACGGTTTGGCTCAGGAACATGCTGCGGGTGCCGATGGAGACATCAGAGGAACTGTGACAGTCCTCCCGGACGTTGCTGAAAGGGTTACGTTTGGCCAATTATACGGTACCAATAACCTTTCTCCTTTTTGTAATCTGCTCATCTCACATGGTTCCATCGCAGGAATGTCGGATTCGCTCACGAACTACATCGCTGGACGTGTGAAGAGTAGCGTCCCGTCCGTTATCAAGTACATCCCCTACGGTGCATTAGTGGAGGTGCGTATCAGTCTTTTTCTACTCTACCACATTGAAACTCATTTTGCACGCAGGTAATGCCGTATATTTCACGCCGTGCTGTCGAGAACAAGTCCGTGCTCGGAGACGGCGGTGCAGTGAGGGAGAGGAAGGAAGCCGCGAGGCTAATATGGAGAAGTGTGTTCGGTAATGCTGGATTGTGAACCATCTACGACATCGAAGGGGTCTCAGGCTAGGATCTCATCCAAGGCTCCTTTAATAGCTGCCTCACACCTTAAATTGACACTCCAACAATCCGGATACACGTAGATACCCCGGAGCCATTTCATGTAGCATTCAACTGTATGAATTTGTATGTACCCTATGATATCCGTGATTTTCATTGCTGAGCATATACACGCGCTGGACCCTCATTAACATTTGGCAGCTATTTTCTATTTTGTTACGATCCGAAAAGTGGCTGCCCCATCGCCTAGAAAATAATTGACCATCTTCCTAGGGCGCCAATGTGGGAGATTGTTGTGTTTCTTCCGTTTTCCGTGCTCACATGCCCACCGTTCCTATATTTTTGATCAGGTAATGCGGGGTTATTTGTAACTCATCAATTGAACTCAACAGTGCGTGGGTCAGTCCCACAGTCCTAGCGCTGTAGGAATTGCAACGGAGCACTGTTGCATCAAGATGGGTACAGCTTACATATTGTTCATCCCGGCCGCCATTTAGTTATACACGGAAGTGGGTGTTCTTCGCATGACTCGAGACATATCGTATATAACGATAGCTCACACAGACCCTGAATCCCCACCTTCATCCTCTAGCTTCATCCATCACTCGTCTCATGCTTGCAATCACCGTCGCACCCATTTTTGCAGCCATCTTGGCTGCGAGCGGCGCGCTCGCCCAGTCTCCCGAGGCAACGCCTCCGGAGTCTGGCTCGCCCACCACTGGCACTCCGGACGTGACCTATCCTGCCACCGATGCCTTCGTCTTCTGCAGCGCCCCAGACTGTACGGGAACATGCGAGGTCGCTGCGACCTCGACCTACCCAAAAGACGACACACACGGTGCACCGGGCGGTATGCCATTCCAATCGATCTATTGGTATGACCCGGACGGCTACAATATCCAATTGTACACGTGCTTGAATGATTGTCTGGTCATCAACCCAGTCGAGATCTCGGAGCCGAACACATGCTACAATCTCTACAACAATAGCATTCCGACGGATTTTGTTACGTTCTATTACTTTCAGGAGCCCATGACTCGCGAATAGAGGTGAGCAGAGCCGCCTAATAGGTGACCCGGGGCTTATCGATCGACAGGGGCTATTGGAAACATGCGTTTGGTCGTACGTTCAAGTGAGTAAGAGCCATCTACTCCGCTCTCGCCGAGGGACCGAACCAAGACGTTGTAGAAGCACCCTGAGGGCAGAAACTGAAAAACACAGTGTTGTCATGGGCGAAGATAGCGGGAATTAAAAGCTACTTTGAATAAATGGTAGAATGGATGAGCGTGAATTGCCAGAGTGTAGTAATGTATTGGGTTATTTAGGGAAGGCACGAATAGCCAGATATGAAGGAGTTGGCCGCGGTTGGCCCCTGTGTGCGACCTTCTCGTTTTCGCAACGCATCTCATATTTGATGGTATTGGTTCGGTTACCATCTCGGCCCCAGGACCGTATTCATAGTATCGTACCCTGGCTACCCCGAATCTTTGACGGTCGGACCCGGTTTTAATCGTTAAGTACGATTAACTTGTAAGAATCAAAGATTTTCATAATAACTGAAACTGCCAAGGCCCTGCCGACAGACGTAAGATCGATGGATGAAATGTACAATTAAACACCGTTCAAGTATACAATACTACCCACTCTAAACGTTTCCCCCTTCATTTACTTAATTCAAACACTTCGTTCCCTTCGTGTTATCCCCCCGCACCCAAAGTCCATGTTCTACCAAAGATACTATAACGCAGCTTCGCGAGATGCCAGAAGACGGTCAACCAGAGTGCCGAAGGGGAGGCAACAACGGTCGACCACGAGATTTTCCAAAGATGCCAGCGAAACACTGCGACAGATACCGACCACCAAGTCTCTCCAATGCTCCGTTTTCGGTTGCCATTCAACATCGATTTTGAGGGGGTTATCACAATCGCAATCCTTGAACAGTGACGAGCAGCATCTGGGATGGTTGCATTCATCCTCAGATGTGCTGAAGAAGGCAGATAAGCGTCGTCCAGATTGTTCCATGAGAATAGTGCGGGTGGGTGCGAAGGAAGGCGTATCCTCTTCGGAAGGGGTGAACCTCTGGGAAAGAAATGCGTAAAACGCCGGGAAGTCGTCTGCGTTTGGATGGGTTTCCAAACGGCACCGGAACCTCAGCTGCGTCTTCGCTGGAATATCAACGCAGGAGAGCAATGCAACGATCCTGGAAAGGGGTGCGGATACAGAGAGCTGCTTGAGACAGGGTAGATGTACCCGTACACTTTTCAGACAAGTTGAGTCATAGTGACGGAAACCACCGCGAATCGCATCTTTGAGGTGAAGCTGAACGAGGTCTGGCATGTTGCTGAGCAAGGCCGTGAGCTCTGCTATGGTTGGTCGAACAGCGTAGTGCAAGCTCCGTAGCCGGAGGACCGTCAGCCCACTGAGCGAGGGTGAGTACCATGAGAAAACGTATCCCTTTAGATGGAATTCGCGCAGGGCAGGGGTGCCTCCATTGAAGAAAGGATTAGGATCATTGGGATCGACAGCCTCCGAGCCTTCTTCGTCATCTAACTCCACTTCTTCGTCAACGTGCACCTGATGGGAGGGAAGGGGCGAGCATCTGATCGCCAGACTGGATAAAAGAGGGGCAGACTGCGATGACAGCAAGGGTAAGATGAATGCGACATCGTTATAATGATGAGCGTGGAGGTGGAATTCCCGAAAACGTTCTCCATGGTGGACCACTTGTTCCAGAAACTCGAACGCCGTCTCGGTGTCGTGAGGGGACATGTCTACGCGCACCCATAAGGGTAACCCCCGGGACCTGGCTAACAACTCCTCAGTCCATGGGGGAGACACTACAAACATGTAACTCCACAGCAGGGGATAGCCCAATGCAACAGACCGCCAACACCTGCACACCTGCGACACAGAAACCCACTCAGGTAGACCGATATCACCCTCATTTTCGTAGTAGAAGTCGAGAGCGCAATAGAGGAATATGGGTGAAAGAAGCTCCAGAGGCAGGCGTAAAACGGGTGCGACTGTATTTCGGATTGAGATCGAAATCAGTGATGTTGGCGACAAATTATCGTGGATTGGCGTCTGGAATACGGTCGTCATCATTGGGTGAGAATGCGGCAGAGGGAAAGGTGACGAGAGGGAATTATCTGAACAGGTTGAAGCTGAACAGGACCATTCGCACTTTAAATACCGTTGTGGACTTGTAAGGTGAACATGTTCAAAGCGGATACACAAACTTTCCCATTGTTCTGATTACCTTTTCCGATAGTTGGTCCACACACCACGTTAGCTTTGACAACTGTCTTGGAAGCACATTGAACATTCAAACCTGTCATGTGTTATTACGGCCCGAGACAGTTCATTTGAGCATGTGAGAGTGTGAAAGAGATCCCAGGAACAAATGTACACCGACATCACAACACCATCTTGCATAATGAGATGGAAGCAGTGTACGCCCGCGGTTCAATATAGGTCAAAAAAATTAGTGAATGCAGGAGTTCATTGAACGTGCGACGATGGTGGTGAGGTGTATGCAAACTGGGAGGATCGGCGGCAGTGGCAGTACAATACCTCCCGAATGCGAATGTTCAACAGGGTCGATTATGTAAATGAACTTACCATCTACCCGACATTCTAGTTGCAATTTCTCCAACTCGAAGTGCTGTTCCCACCTACGACTATCGAGGCCATCAAAATTATGACTCGACTACATCTCCATACATGAGGTCTCGCTCGTTTCTCACACAAGTTGTTTCAGAGACAATGTTCTCAGAGCTCGTCCGACAATACCGTGAATATGGCGGATCTCTGAATCCGTTACTAGGGGTTGCTGGCACGACGCTCCCGAACATCATTCGCTTGCATACGTTTCCAACAAACATTGGATTAGAACACTGAGGATTCGCATTATTTAGACATGATGAACCGGAGAGGAGTGTGCTTTTGATAGTAGCCTCGAGCCCAAGTGACTCGTAAAGTAACTTGAAAGCAGATGCCCCAGCCTGAGGTCACAGGTGTACATACCAACTTTAGCTCTTCCATATACCTGGGGTCGGATCGTGCTGGGCGTAGGGCAACGTCTTCGTCGAGGACACGAGCGTCGAGTTGACCATCGCCATGGTATCGGCATCGCGTTTGAAGTGTTGGAACTCCCTCGCTATGGGTGTAAGTTATCTGTGGGTCTGTTTGGTTTGCCCACATCTACTTGGTGAATTCGATCGTTCGCTTCAGAGTAAAGAAGGTGAATCCAACGAGGTTCGATGCAACTCAAGGTCTTCGGATAAGTGACACAAGTAACTCAAGGCACCACTTCACCACGTCGGTCGTCCCTCTCGCAGCGCCCGTCCTCGCTCGTTTCAGCCCAACTCAGACCTTCCTGGGTGGAGGCCATGTTCCATGACCGGTCGATGCCTCCCACTCACACACCAGGCGGGCACCTGACGTACAGTCATAGGCCCCCAAAGCCAATGGCACACCTGATACGCACCCGATG
>JBBPRP010000089.1:0-26282 GCA_038093135.1 Leccinum longicurvipes
GGGAAGCAATGGTCTCTTTCCTGATACCCATCCCAGTAAGCCAGTCTCATTAAACAACCTTGCTAACGAGTCGCTTCGAGCGCCTTGGTATTCAGGCAATTTATCTCGCCCCAGACGACCACTCGGACAAGCTCTTGGATATTGATGACTTGATTTCGATGAAAGAGAAGTCGTCGTCTTAGGCCAACTATGTTAAGCTGCCTTGGAAATTTTATCGCGCCATTTTGACCGCCTCGGTGAGCTCGCGGACCTCATTTCGATGTCTGGGGATGTAGTCCGCCTGACTCTCAATGGCCGTCCCAGCACGCCAGGCCTGTTGAATGACCTCCAGTTCTCCTTACTTCGTCGCTTTGAGCGTCCCGGTGACATCGCTGATATCAACGGATCCTCCAGGGGATGATATGTGAAGGGGTGGGTGGTGAATGGTCCGAATCACTTCGAGCTGTACCGGTTTGTCCCATTCAAGCACCGGGTGCCGAGGGTTAGTGTTTTATGATCAGGATCACGCCTGCTCGCCATAATTAAATTGTTCCCTGCCTGCCGCCTAACCCTGGTGCATTGGTACATACCAACGTTTCAAGTTGGAGATCTCCCAATATGCCGAAATGACATCATCACATCTACTGGCACAACATCGGTCTTCGAACGATCCTTACTATGAGTTGAGTTACTCACTGGCAATACTGAGTCTGACATTTAAACGAACTTTCCACAGCGCTGGAGGGCCAGGGCTGAGACGACGCTGCCTGGATGAGAATAACGACCAACAAGGACAACTGTAAGAAGCCCCGGGAGTCTCCGGCCCGACACTCGGGGATCAGATTGGCAGTGCCACCCTTGCCACTCGTTCTCATTCCATATCGGTTGTAACTTTCGTCCGTGCCCTTTTTCCATGTGATAAAATAGTGCCACATCACGCAGTACATATAGCCGAATGAATTCCGGCCTCGACCAACTCTGCTCCCTTACAGTCCGGTTCACACACTTGTCCTTTCTCATGCCTTCCGGCTCTGGCTTGGCTCGTCTTGTGCAAAGCCTAGAGAGTTCTGTTGTTGTACCTGGTAGGCTTACCCACAAATCCGATAAAAGACTACTTAATCCCACAAATGTCCCAATAGTGGTCGTAATCACCGTTGTTGGGTACGACTACAGTGAGTGCATACTACCTCCTTCAGAAGTGTGATCTAATCATCAAATCGCTGTCTGCCGAAATTCTAGTCCTTACGTTTTCAAAAGAGGTATACTAACTGATCTACTTCATCCTATCTGAGGCCTGATGAGTTACAAGGTGGATAACGTCTGGGTAAGGATAGGGTGGTCATCACCTATAAATTGCATTCCTAACAGCGCACTAGCGCAAACCATGGACTCGGGTTTCTACTCTATTCCTTATCGTCCGTCGCGGAGCTCATATTACTCTTGCGGTGCCCTCATTGAATTTGATGTTCCACAGGTCCGTTACCTTGGCCTCCTATGGGCTGTGTATGTCCCTTGGTGCTACTTCAAATATTCGAAACCTTGCTAATTCCGGAGTCCTCTATCAAGCCTTCTTGCTGTCGGTGTGTTCCATCTTCCGGGATATTACACGATTGACTGGGTTGACCAAATAACACCTGCAGTCAGCGGTGTCCTGTTACCTGGTCCTGAGTTGGTCAGTTTTCCGGCGAGTACAGCTAATCTTCAATGACCATGTTCAAATAGGCGTAGGTATCTCATTTGCGCTCGTAGCGTGATTTAACAATCAGACAGATGTAGGTCACTTTCTCGCAGTTATTCGAGTCAATTCCCGGATGAAACATGAATTTAATTTTGCAGGTACGGTTCTGTTTGTGGTTGGAGACTGGGCATACATAATATTCCTTGCTGCTGCCGATCGTGAGTTATCACTTCCCCTTACCTAGCTTTGTGCTGAATCGTGTCGTAGTTGTGATGATTCTGCGCGTTTATGCACTGTGGAGTCACAACAAAGTGGTCCTCGGGATCCTCTTGTTCATTTACATACCACAAATCCTCGTCTCATTTGTTTGGGAAATCGTATATTATCGACCTGGGAAAACCCTTGAAGGTATGTTTCGAAGCCCCCGATCAAGCCAATCTCAGTATGTCGAGCTGTTCCCTATTTCCCCTAGTCTCGGTTACCCGAGTTCCCGACTTCATGTTTTGCAACTACGTATCTACTTTAGCAACCCCCTCGGCGGGATGGAGAGCCCTTCCCCGGTTTGTTCTTGGGGCTGCTATGTTGATTCTTGCTGTCATCCCAACATTGAATTATTCAATTGACATGTATAGAGTGACGAAGACCTGGCGGAGCAACCGGTCTATAAAGTTACTGGTTAAGGAGGGAGCTGTTTATTTCGTCGTGTGTGTTAATCTTACCTATTCCATCTTTCTCCCCAACCGTGCCTTCTCCTCTATCTTTGGCACAAATGTCCTTAGCACTGCTAACCATCCGCCTTCTCTTCCTCAACCAGAAACCTGCTGTTCAACATCGTCAATGTTATCAAACTAGCCAACCTTGATTCCTCGATTTTCCTCGACTCTTTTAGTTACGCGGTTTCATGCGCTATCATGCCACGATTCATCATCAGCATCCGGGCACTCTATGATCGTGACCAGCAGAACAGATGCCAAGGGTTTGACACAGGGTTTGGCATATACTCGCAAAATGATGTCGGCAATCAAAATACAAGTGTTTCTGGCAGTGCCTTTAGGGATACTACGGAGGACCTGGAGGCGTAAGGTGATGCGGAAGGCTCGCAGGCGATACCACTCAAAGCGGTCGGGGGGACGGTATGAAATCCAGGAAGATGGACGTGTAAGGACATCATTTCGGAACCCAGTTAATCGGACAGTGCTGAAAATTAGTAGTGGGCTTAATACTTGACTTAATGAGTCTTTAAACATTTCCCTCTGGCAGAGACCCTTCCTGCGGACGTCCATGTTTTGTAAACAGTATGCACAGTAGCATTACTTTGATCTCGTGATGAACACATGATTGTCAAGCACGTACTTATGATGAGGCCCACGACAGTTTTGGCGATCACTCCGAATATATACCCTTGAATCACATCTAATTTAATGCTAGCTTTTGATATTATCCTTGATTACGCTGAGCTGAATCACCTCCGCAACTCCAACGTCCACACCCACCGTGTCCTGATCTTCCTCATAAGTACTAACGTCCTGGTCTGCGAATGCGATCGTAGACTTAGGGATGTCTATGACGGCAACTGGTCGTGATGATCCAAATCCGCTGTCGATCCCTCGCCATTGATTCCGATGGTCACGGTCATAGAATTGCCGTATACTGATGATGAAGCGGGGCATGATAGCGCAAGCCAACGAATAACAAATGAAGTTGAGGAAGTACATCAGATTCGTGAGAAGTCGGGATCTGGGTTGGACAACCCCGAGAATATTGAAAAGTAAATTCCTAGTTCAAGAGTGAGTGTCTGAATTTTTATGCAGTTTCCAGACGGACGGAGTTGAAGAAGGGAAGGCGGCTAAGAGAAACGTACACAATAAAGTAAACAACACCTTCCTTCACCAATAGCTTCACAGTGGACTGCTTTATTCTCCATTGTTTCGTCACTCTGTGCATCTCGACTGCCTGTTTCACCGGTGGAATGACAGCAAGAGTCAAGAGTGCGGTCCCGAGAACAAACCGGGGGATTGCTCTATATATCACCAGATAGGGGAACATGGCATCTGAGTAGGTGCAATATGCACCAAATCTGGGCACTTGTTGCACTTTCACTAAACACAAAAAGGATAAGCACGAAGACCGTACACTCTGGATTTCACTATGAAACATACCTAACAAGGTCCTACCGGGAAACTCATAAATTCCGTCCCATACAAAAGTGATAAAGATTTGTGGAATATAAATGAGCAGCAGGATGCAAAGGATTATCTTGGATTGCTTCCACATGGCATAAACACGCCAAATCATTACCACTTGTGGCATAAATTAGCACGCAGGTTATACACGAGGTTATCCAGCAGGCAACTCACAATCAGCGGCGGCGAGGAACAAAGCATATGCCCAAAAATGCACCACGATTACTGTAGTACCTTTGAAATGGTATCAGTATCTTATTTAGGTACTGAAAGACCGAAGGATGAACTCACAACTGTTCAACTATCAATACGACAGTGACACTTACAAAAATGAATTTCTTACATCTGTTGCATCGTAACATCAGCAATGATTTAATTAAATTGTTAAGCGGAAACTGACATTGACAGGGCCGGGTAGAAGGCTACTATGATCTGAAAGTGAACTTCATGATTAGCCTGAAATCCTCGGTGGTCAATGTAAGTCCACATACTAAGTGCAGATGTGCTGGAGAACGATTTTGAAGTCAGCAATGTAGTCGAGCGTGCCTGGAGGAAACAATATACTTACATGATCCAGCAAAGGCCAGTGTAACGGATCTACGGGAGCGATCAGCTTCAAATTCTATGCAGCAGCGGGCGTGATGAGGACTGATACATACGACAACAAACAACGTAGAGATCCAAGTCCAGTTTCTGCACTATGGCACCATCATCAGAAATGTAGGACTCCGCTGGCGACCGCACAAAACTTGAACCAACCCAAACGTAGTCTATCTTTACAACTCATTAGCCATGGACACAAAAGAAGATGGAATGCGAATTACCTCCCTCGACAAAGTGAGGACTGGCGTGCCGGCGATAACGTTGCGATAGTTCGTTACTTCGGAACAAAATAGATAATGTTGCATGAAATGCCTACTCACGGTAATCATATCCAACAGCACTCATCATCATGACTGAAGAGGCCAACGATGAGAAGAACCTATGACAAGGACAATTGACAACCATACTACCTCCTGAATAGTCATATAGCCTGATGGACGCCGGTGGGTCGTAGAGCATGGTATGTAGGTGGAATGGAAATGGAAATATCGCCCTGCGACAAAGTTGAGAGCGCGGAGGGAGACTGGCAATGACTCAGCGCCCGGGCCCTCACGTCCCAAGGCAATACATAATACATATACTTACCTAAATCGTAGCCACCCATTATGTCTGGAGGCGACTCGGCAGCGACTCGATAAACTTGGCAACGTCACCTACGCCGGCCCTCGAGCAGCTTACGGTCTTGTTAACGTAAATCCAAAAAGAACACACTGTAATAACTCCGGTAGTTTCTGTGATTGGCTGAGAGTGCGGCTGAGCTCATCGAGGTGCTGTAACGTGTGAAGTTACTGTACGCTTTCCCCAGAATACTAGCCCAGGGATCTCGTAGACAGACACTATCCCGCGACATCTTATCGCATTAGCTGGTTCAAGGAAGCTTAAGGTTTGTTTCAACGTTGTTGCGAAGCCTCAATCCAAAACTCTCCCAGCGACCCGTCTGCCACAATCAAGTTGAATCAACACCATTTCCGTCATTTGCACATATTAATTTCCCATGACAGTGTGACATGACCTGGGCCACCCCAAAGTTCATCTTTCCAACTTTTGAGGATAACGGAATCGAGCGATTGGACACCTCCTACCCTCTGTGAATGTCCAAGTCTCAAAGATAACTCACCGCTACGGACCATGCTCAAATGCGCTCTCTACCTCTAGCATCGGCGAGCGGGGATTGCCGAAAGCTCTTCCACATTAGGATTAAGTTTGAGATTCAAATCTGCAAAGTTAGTCCGTCAGCCAATCAAGCTTACTAAGACTTGTGAAATCTCATTGACGCGTTACATTACTAGACAGAAACTGTCCGGCTTCAACTACTACTACTAGTAGTTGCACCTTTTCCGAGTGCCACTACTTACGCCTACTAATAGTAGCCATCTTGGGTAGACGTAATTTGTAATTGTAGCTCAGGATTCTATGGAAGAGTACAAAGGATGTATCTACGTGGAAGCAAGTAACACTAATAAAAAGAAAACGTACACTCCTGCCGTGGTAACCGTGATTGCGTGATCACTCGATACGGAACCCGCTGGAATTTCTAGAAAGAAAGTTGACCAGAAAGATAATAGATTGTGAGCCGAAGTTCGGACTGACCAGCTTCCGTTTTGGTGTGCCTCTCACGAGCATCGGGTGTAGCCCATGCGCTTCCTAAACGGAACGTCGGGTTTCGAGACTGCCCAGTGACGAACGTGTTGGCGAAAAGTTTGCGAACAACATCATACCATTTTGCCGAGTCGCCCCATCGCTCCGTCTCAGATCTCACCGTCGTCGACCTTCCCACGGCATCGAGGGTAGCGTACTGCGACCGCCACATTTGCAGAGAACGCGCGACGGACCGGTTGCTCCACACCGTCGTCACTGTTTCGCTCTCTGACTCGCCCATCGCGAACAGCAACACCGGCACGAAGTTACGAACCCTATCGCACTGCCGCTTCAGATTGATCAACAGACTGAGATATGCACTAGACTACTAGTGAATCTGATACTGAACTAACCTGAGCGGGACAGTATTACTCGGACCAATACCAAAAAATGTGACCGAATATGGATCTTGGTCTGTCCGATGGCCGCCAACTTCATGTAGTGATTGCGATTGCGCTCGACTGAAACCACCCTTCGGAGTTCTTCCTCGGAAGCATTGGAGGTTACAGTATCGGTGCACTATCAGCTCTTGCTTCAAACACGATTTAGTGACTCGCCCGGGCCGTAGACTAGTCACTGGCTTTGACCAGTAAAATTACAGTTCAAGTGTGCTTTTACTTTTCTCAAGATTAGTACGCCAGACCTAAGGTATGACCACTGGTGAATGTCGCAGCGAGATGAACGCAGTATATAGTCTTTATTCCGTGAGCAGCGGCTGTCCGTCATTACCAGCTCTTTTTCACCTTGGGGATATTTCTCGGTGCGCTTACCGGCGAGTATGCATACAAACACGGAGAGGCTCAATACAGCATCCAAGTTGATGCTGCAAGGTGATACAAACACATCCACCACAGAAGTAAATACAAGGCATTGTATAGCATATAACAACTTGGAATCATTGCTCTTCTGTTCCTGACGAGCAGCAACACAACCACGTAGTGGGAAACATGATGGAAAGGGTAGCCTTTCCAGGTTCTTGCTAATGCTTGGCATAAGTTTCGCAATACATCCTCAAAGAAAGTGCGCATGCCCTCAAACCGATCCTCCAAGTCGAGGATTGATCTGCATCTTTTTCCTGTTGGGCATGGTAGAACATAAGTTCCTATGATGCCATCGATGCTGACTGAAGACCTACACCACTCGACGGCTGTAGATTCAGAGGACGTCCTTCAGTGCTAGCACTACCGCCGTGGCCTCCGTCCGCATCTGACAGAAGACCTGCCTTTCCCGATGACTTTGGATCAAGAGGACGATCTCTAGTGTTGGTACCTCGATCGCAGTCTCCATATGTACGAGGTCTGGCTTTCGACTTCTTCGGCTGCTTTTGCAAGGAAAGATAAATAATGGCATCTGCGGGCCCAAAGGGCAACTTTGAATGCTTACCTGTTCCACAACCTTTCTGACCCTTCGCTAAGATGGTAGTTTAGACAAACCACGTCCATTAGCCTTTCGAGGAGCACCCACTGGTATAGGGCGACCTTCGGCCATTGTCGAAAATGTTCTGTTCATTGTATTCGCGTTCTCTACTACTGACCTAGATTGAGTGCCGGAAAGGCGACGAGGCTTTAGGACTGCGGATTCTCTGATACTCTTCTTCCACGTTCCTAAAATCCGAAGCAATATAGACGGCGGCTCAGTATCGTCATGCTTCCCTACGTACGTTTCCGAATGTATCTCTGAGGAAAAGGTCATGATGTGGACTGGAGGCTGAGATATGGAGTGGAATGAGACAGGTGGTGACATCTGGTGCTCATGGTGAACAGATGATGTCGGCAAGGGTGCCTTTTGCAGCGTCAACATGCAAGTAAAATTAGAATGAGTTGATCACAAACCTCGTCGTAGTTGAACTGTTCGTCAACCGTAAGCGTCGTGGGTGGGAGCTCGACCTGTACCTTATGATGACAGGTTTCGAACGTGAACAGGAATGAATTTGTCCCTCACGTAAGTCAACATTGTCCGACTGGGATTCAACAAATTCTTTCTGGTGTACATCGGACATTAGGATAGTGGGCGCAGGCGGTGACACAACACATTAACCCATGATTTATGAGGCAGTATGCGTTATCCCCGGTATGCGTTAGGAGGGAGTCGACTGTATATCACCTACATTCGTCTTCGACGAACAGGCTTCCTTTCGTGACCAACGGCAATCGGAGAGTTCGATGCCAGTGCATCGCGATCCCCACGTACATGAACCTCATCCACCGGGAACGCGTCCAAACCATACCTGACGCAGCCCATGTGTGCTAGTTCCGACTAATACATAGTGAGCATCGTATACATTCACCCATTTAGTTCCCAAACGCTTACAGTTTCGACTCTGCCTCTTCCCATTGCTGCAGAGCACTACCCAATCCTTCATACCAATCCCAACGTTTCTGGTTCTCTTGTTTGATGGACTCCATTCCTTCCCGCTCATACGCACTGATCCCACTGGAGTCCAAACCGTCCTCTCTCCTCTCCCCGTCATAGAATTCAGGTTCCATGAAGGAGTAAATCCATCCAGTCGAGAGTGAAAGCCTCGCTACCTCACGTGCGATCGGGAAGCGAACCTCTTGGTAAATGCGAAGAACATCCGGAATGCGAGATAACGACGTCAGGGGATGTGCGATGAGCCTGCCAAGCACAAATGCATCCTGGACCAATCTAAACTATCACGGAAGGGCACAAATATAACGGATGAGCGTACCTCGATCCCTTGACCCCCACCAGCAGCCATATTGGGTGCCATGGCATGACACTGAGAATTCAATAGTATTCATCTATCAGCTACCAAACTGTGCCATAGTGTGACCTGAGGAAGACTCACCGCATCCCCGATGAGGGCAACCCTTTTTCGTACACAGAATGGGAGAGGTTTCACAACGTGCAGGGCCCACTTAGTAGACGGCTGTTCGAACAACTGACAGTCGCCTGTTCAGACCGACGCCCTGGGGTGTATGATGGCTGTGGGGAAGACTCGCCTTTATCACCGTCTTCGGGTCAGGTTCGAAATTGTCAAATAATCCAACCAGCTCATCATGATTATCAGTCACGTCGGATACCCAGTGTCCTTCGTAGTGTGTGCCCATCAGACTCGGATCGTAGACAATGGCAACGCAATTGATCACGGCCCCTTTGGACACAGGATAGGTGACCAAGCACTACAAATAATGGAATATTTAAATATGATCAAAGGCAGCATGAAATATACTTACCCTGGCTTTGCCATAATACTGTGACCCCAGAAAATCAGATCTGACTTTGGCCCAGCGCAAGTACAGCTGCTGACTCACTGATACCATCTCCCTTAGAGAGAGATTCTCTGGGCTTTTCCTCCTCAACGTTTCGGCAGGAATTAGGCACCGGTATATTGTTGTCCCTGTGAATATTGCTTCTGCGTATTGTTTGAGATCTGTCTTGTTCCCATCACTCTGATCCACTGATGCTGTTTCGAACAACGTCTTGCGCACTGCTGAACGAACTCCATCGGCTCCAATAAGAACGTCTGTGGTCGCCCTAGTTCCATCCGCAAATTCAAGTTCGATAGGCGACGTCATGTATCCATCCCGTTGCTCTGGTTCGGTATAAGCAAGAAGCCGTTTTCCCAAATGCACTGTACACGAGGCGGGGAGGTACTTCTCCAGGATAGTTATCATTTCCTGACGATGCATTGCGGAAGTGGGAACTTCTTCCCTTCCATGAATGCGTGTCACCAAACGGAAAAAGACACGTACAGAGGTGGGTTCTCTGGAACCAGAAATATCCGCCCTCGCGAATGTCCGATCGCCTCATGATGGCACCTAACATGACAATCAGAGCGGAGAAACAACATGACCAAGTATTATACCCCTTACCACGTGTAGGCATAGGATTACGGGTGAAAATATGTTTGAATTCGTCGAGGAGTCCAAGCTCCATCAAGACCTCTTGTCTCCGCAAAGTGATTCCAACACCTGCAGTCTCGATAGAGTCGTGTGCTTCATATAGATCAATGGGTATAGAGGGGTCATATTTTCCAATCGTAATTGCGAGGACGAGACCAACAATGCCAGCACCACTGGAAATGACCTCAGACTTGAGTGATGGGTTGGGAAAGCACGTGAGAAAACAGTTGCCACGCACCAGATAGCAACGCGGAACTTGACTCCTGACTCGGAGGACGAGCCTGAGAGTGATGCAGACATTGTATTGTATTACAGCCAGAGAGATAGAGAAATCTGACAAGAGACAATGTCACTCGATATACGTTGTCCAGAGTAGGCGGTGCCGACTCGGTCGGTCATTACTCGCTTCAAAGTAGTTTACGTGAATCTGATTACAAGACTGGGGCTTTCGATGCGGTATGCTAGTAGCCCACGTTTCCCAGTGCATCTATGCGTTGTCCCTTTCACTTTCAAACGACGGATATATGTGGAAGAGGGAGATTTCGGACACGTATATAGGAGATCCTGAGTTGGAACGAGGCTGCCGATCATCAAATCGGGCCCTGGGGAAAGAAGAGGGAGGGAATCTGAAGAGAAACAAGGATGGAAAATTGCATACCAAGTTGGTCTTCACGATCAGTAAAAAGCGTGACAATCTGATTGTGACGCAAAAATCAACCAGTTTGCTATATTGTTCCAAGTCTTTGCATCGCACACTTCTTGCGAGGACAACTCCGATACTCACATCTGAATCCAGATCATCTTCTTTCCTCTTCAAGTCATAATATCCGGGTGCAGTAAGTGCGAGGGGCACCTGGGATCCGAGACAGCGATGTCCGATGACCTGGCCGAGTACAAATGCATCCTGGACTGGTCCAAGCAAGAATAAATTTGCGCAGCACCTCAACCAAATAAGGTGCCAATGGTATGACGCTGAGAAATACTATAAAATTCATCTTCCGAATCAAGCAAACATGCCTTGTCACATCTGACCTGAGAAGACACACCACGCTGGCATCTCCGATAAGTTCCTCGCTCGTCTTTAAAGGCACACTGACTTGTCGACGGCGACCTTCTGCAATTGTTGAAGATGCCCTGTTCGAAGCTTCCACATTCTCAGCTGACCCAGATAATTGCTTTAGGGACTGCAGGTTATGCAATACTCTTCTTCCAACTTCCTAAAGTCCGAAGGAATCGAGGCGCCGGCGCTGTGATGTAAAGTGGGAAGAGACAGGTCACTGGTCCTCATGGTGAACAGACGAACCCCGGAGAGGGAGCCTTCCACAACGTCAACACAGCAGCAAAGTCGGAGTGAATCGATCACAAACCTCATCATAGTTGGACTGATCGTTAACTGTGAGTTGCTTGACCTACGCCGTATGATGACATGCTTCGATCAGGAAAGGGTCGGACTCGTACATCAAGTAACTCAACATCTTCGTTGCTGTCGACTTAGATGGATTCGATCCAACACATTCATTCTGGTGTACGTCAAACGTCAGGACCCTGTACTCGAATAACAACATCATTTCAAAATGCATATACTTACATCCTTGAGGTACGATGGTGTCGGGATACCATCGAGATTGCGGAACGTGATTGTCTTCTCACCCGCAGCCGCCATATTGTAGTTGACCGAGATTGCCATGGATCAGACGTCATGGGGATAATCAATGACAGGTCCGATTTGTTGGTGTGTTGTAGTGCCCCAGAATGAGACCGATGAATTCAAGTTGGCAGAGACCACTATACATGCGTCGTCACATGCTAGTGTGATGTAGCATGGCCTATAATTGCTGTGAATAGACCATTGCGAGAGTGTCGTCCTGGAGGATACTTCAAGACAACGAATATTGCCGTCGCTAGACAAAGCAAGGAGTTGCTTTCCACCACCCGTCCAGAAAAGGGATTTATTGAATGTCAAGAATACTCGGATTGGAAAGTTTGCGATGTCGGAGGTGCCATCGAGACTGTCGTAGACCCGAATGGATGCGTGTATATACGTGGCAGTTGCAATGAACTTTGCCGAGTGGTTCGCCTTTTCGAAGCTTCTCGAAGTCGAATTCCACACCACAACTGGACCGCTTCTCGTCACGGAAAGGTCATGCACAGGGCTTCCAGCATCTATTGCCATTCCTACATCCATGCTATCTTCCGCTCGCCATCGTCGAATCCTTCTTTCGCTGCCAACGCTTACGACTTCCCGCGAGCGAGAAACGCGATTGAAATCGCATGATCCGGATGATCGATTTTGATCAGGTTTGCGCCCCTATGGTCAACCGTAGGGGAGGGTTCGCCAGTATTGTCGTTCGTTTCCGTCTCCGTCAATATTATCTCGTGTTTATCATCTTTGACAGACATTGCTCAGGGCCTCAGGCTGGTGTGACTAGAGGTCCGTCGAGTTTCGCCCTGACCAGTTATAACTCGTTAATGTCGTCAATCGAATGTTTTGTTGACTTGCTCACCGCTCTCGTTCTTCTACTTCAAGCGTCTCCTGGAAAATATACTGAGCTAGCGGTTAACGCGGAGCAATAGAAGAAGATATGCTTCCACATACCCACGTACAACTACCGGGCTGTGCCCAAGTCGGCGCACGCCTCGCGCACCCTTCCGTGTCGGGTCTACCTATGTTGCTGTGTGTGAGATCCTCGAGGCTGGTGTTAACATGCTCATAACCCGCCCACCAGGTCGCTTTTAGATACCACAGCCGCCCTATGGGCACAGGCTGGACTGGGGAGTCTTTGTCATTCACTTCGGGCGATGATATTTTGTACACAAGTAAAAAAAATTGGTACAGCAAAGCGAAGCCGTCTCTAGACTTAGTCCTTTCACGGCACAGCTTGTACTCACGGAACAACGTACGCAACTTAGACGTGCATGCGGTCACAATAGTATATCCAAGAATGATCTATCTACAGTTTAGTCCTGCGCCCCTTGACGCCCTTTTTGGTTTCTTGGCATCCACCCGCACAGGAAGCCCTACATGGTCTCAACTTCGTCGTCCGAATCCGCTCTTATTTTATGCTCTCCACTAGGCCTCGCCGCGCTCCCGATTGTGCGCACGCTCTCTTCCATAACGTCGCTCACTGTCGTCATCGACATCATATACAAACTCTGCTGCACTGAAGATACCATACCTTGACCTGGCGACTCGGACTTGACAAACGATGCGAAAAACACCCTTCCCGACCTCGACTAAGCGCCCGTACCCGTGGAACTCGGACGATGCGCTGGGGAGACCAATAACATGCCCGTCCCGCCCGACCCAATACGACCACTACCACCGCCATGCTCGTCGACAACGCACCTTGATCAGGTCCATCACGGTATGCGTGACTAATGCGTCCAGCCCCGGCTTGCGCTATTCCCGCGCGTAGATGCTCTCAGCCAACAAACTGTCATCAAATGCGACCGAGGTGTGTATTCTGGGCTTCGTCATTGCCGTTAATGGGATGGCGGTTCGGTCGCCGGATGTGCACCCCCGTATGCCGTACTGCAAAGAGCTGGAGAAAGAGAGAGCGAGGACGGGTTCTTGAACGATCCCTCCGCCACTGGTGTGGGTCTTCTCCTACTGTTGGCAAGCCCAGATTCTAGACTCACGCATCTCTTTTATGATGGCAAAGTTCCTAATACCAGGGAGGCTGCGGAAGCATTGCATTACGGTGTTCTGCATTTCCGTGACTCTAGGGCATTGTTCACGTCCTGGTTCCTTTCATCCACGTCGATAGATGATCGATGATTGATGAGAGTCTTCGTTGGCTCGGCTTCTGTACTTCCTTATCTCTTGAATGTCTTTTGCTTGCATATTTCTCTTTCCATGTTCAAAGGCAGTACGCATACATGCACGTTCATTGAACAAATAAAGTCGATATTCCGAAACATCATTCCACGTATATCTCATCACTACAAACGTACACTCCAACACTCTGCAAGGACCGGGCTACTTCAAGTTGCCGAACGACGGTCTGGCACGTGTTGGGGGGACGTCGATCCGGGGAGCGCCCACCCAGCACAGCGACAAGAAATCATGACGGACAGATCATGGCCCCATGATGGATCGGTTACAGAGCGGCGCAATAATTTCAGCCACTCCGACACCAACGAATGAAATCCGATAAAGAGGCAGTGCTTGAAATGCGTGGAGTAAGACAGGCACAGACAGAGGATGCTGGAACTGCGCAAGTGCGGAACGTGATTGAAAGAGACACGCAGTCGAGAACAGGAACGAAACAGGGAGCTCAAGCTACATCTCAACATATATTCAGTAGAAAGCGCGAATAGTCCGTCATCAACACCAACACATGAGGTCCAAACGGTGAAAGCTTCCCCCCGAAGTTGTGCCTTGGTAGCGAGGTAATATGATAATGCGGCTTCAAGTTGGATGCGGCTGTGATAAAATATTTCAATATCGGAGACTCGAAAACAGTGCAGAAAATGAACGAATCAGAATTGCAGAAGTAGAAGTCAGCAGTTGAACGTGTGGTTCATAAGACTGTTGAGCTTGAATGCAAATTTTTGTTCATCAAACACGTAAAGAAGGAGATGGCTCATTGCAAGAACGAAGCCGAGTGAAGTGTGAAAGTTGGACTCACATGTAGAGGTCGTAGACCGATTTAAACTCAGACACATACATACACATAGCATAGCGCAGCGCGCTGTGGCGGCAGTTACTAACGTTGTTAATCTAGATCGTTTGGACTGCGGGCCACAGAGTCCTTTATCTCAGGTGTTTTTCTGACCTATGTAGCAGGACCGGAAAATAGACTGGAATCACAAGGTTCTACCTGGCGCAAGCGACACTCGCACCAGGCCCATGTTTCCGAGTTAGCCGTTTCAATTCGCTAACCCATTTAGTATAGGACACCGCCAACAACAATGTCGTCCGGATAGGGTCCGCCATCCAACGCGATACATAAAAACCCTGAAGCCCTTTGAACCCAGTCGAATTCCAATCCCCTCCCTTCCTTTCACAATCAGCATGTCCGGTCCTGCTGGTTCCTCTTCACCGTCCATCCAGGAAAAGCCGGGGGCTTCAGCAGCACCCGGTGGTTTTATGTACAGTCAAAATCTGGACCATGTCAAACGCCAGCTCGGAAGGCAACACATCCAAATGTAATAGATTATCTGTCGTGTTCCAAGTCAATACGCTAATGTCACTTGAACAGGATTGCAGTAGGTTGTTCTGGCTCTACCACGTAGCAATGTGTGCTAAGTGCGGCACAAGCTCGCTGGGACTATTGGTACCGGCCTTTTTCTTGGTCTTGGACAGATTCTTGGGTACTGTGGCCCTTTGGGTTCACTCCTAGTTTATATCCATGTCTGCACTGTCATTTATGCGTATGCTCTCCCATTCCTCGTTTTCTGCTCTTGCATAACCTGATACAGGACTATAATATCAATCGGGGAGATGACTGCATTTGCGCCCATATCTGGATCGTTATTGCTCTACGGCAAGTTAAATCTCAGGGACTGATGCTATGTTACTTAGCCAACCACATGCAGTTGCACGATGGCTAGACCCCGCTATGGGTTTTGCGGTGAGTGCAGCATTACATATACGGTAATATCGCTAATGTGAATCATGGTAGCTCGGATGGGTTCGTGATTAGAGCGCTCAGTCTTTTTTTACTCATACTTCGCAATCTTTTCAGAACTATTTCTATGTGAGTTTCACAGTTGTTTTGTCACTTCCTCGTTAATTTCAGTTCCAGTATGCTGGAACTGCTGTACCGCTCGAAATTAGTGCTTTCTCTTCGATGGTCACGTTCTGGGATACAAACGTCGGTCACTATTCACGAATCCACACGTCGGCCGTGATATTCATGAACGAATTAGCCCGATCACGCCGCAATCTACATCGCGGCGATAATTGTAGCGCTCCTTCTGATCAACCTATTTGGTGTCCGGTGAGTTTTCTGTCCTGTTTACCACTGGGCTCGTCCTCACTTCATCTATCAGATGGTTCGGGAATTGTGAGTTTTTCTCAATGTCTCGCTCATTTGCACTCATCATCCTCAGCGGAAATTGTCTTTTCGTCACTGAGAAGTAAGTGCTGACTGAATTTCGGAGTGCTGCTGTTCATGACAGTTTTGTAGTCATTCTTGTGGTTGGTCTGGCAAGTCACTTGATCCCTTTCTTGTTCATACTATTTTATTCATGTAAAGTCAAGATAATCGGAGGGCTCGTGATCAGCCTCGGAGGAGGCCCTGATCATCAAAGGTGGGTTTCCACACTCGTTTTCTGAATACTATTCATCCTGCATCTTTAGGATTGGTTTCAAGGTGACTTGCTTACGGTATTAACAATGACTTTGCTGACAACCTGGACAGTATTGGCAAAATCCGGGACCCATGGTTTCTTGTATGTTTGATATGTCGTTTCCTGCGTAATGCTAACAAGGTCACCTTATTTTCACGTAGTATTTGAACCCGGCGCTAGAGGACGTTTCATTGGGTTGCTAGTTGCAATCGCGCCTGCCGGATTTTCCGTCAGTGGTATTGAATTGATATCTATGTAAGGTGCTCAGCTATTTTTCGCTTGATCGGGTCTTGACATGCGTACGCAGCGCTGCCGCCGAAACACAACAGCCCAGAACAAATATCATCAGGGCAATGAAGACGGTGATTTTTAGACTGATATTCTTTTTCGTAAGTAGTGTTTCGTATATTTCTACTTTGCTTGATCTTAGTTCTCTCTAGATTCTTTCGGTGCTAGTGGTTGGAATGCTCATTCCGTCGAATGATCCAGCCTTATTCCAGTAATTGATTGTGTTCTCTGTCTACTTTCAATTTGACAGTTCTCTTAGATCTGGGGAATCTGCTGGCCAGTCTCCCTTTGTGATTGCATTTCAGCGAGCAGGCGTCAAAGGTTCGTACTCTTTGGGGCTCAACCATTTGATTGCTTATGCTTTTTCGCATACAGTTCTCCCTTCCATTGTTAATGCTGTCTTGATTGTATGCGTCTTCTCTGCCGCAAACACGTATGTGTTTTCTGCATCTCGCATCCTATACGGACTGGCGGTGCAGAAGAAGGCACCCCAAATCTTTGTAACCTGTACAAAGGATGGTCTACCTTGGGTCGCGGTCCTTACTTCAGTATGTGTTATCCTTCGGAGTTTCTGTGAGTTGCTAAATTGGCTGGATGCTTCCAATAGTTGCTCTTTTCATTGTTGGCATTCATGGACGTGTCCGAGACATCCGGGACAGTATTCGAGTACGCAATACCCTCCTCATGCATGTATTTCAACTGACTCTCGTGTCTAGCTGGTTTGTTAGTCTAGGTGGGTAATGATAATGAACAAACCTACAATCGAGCAATACCTTACTCACTGGTTCATTCTTTCAGCTGCCATGTGCGGATTCATTGGGTAAGGTTTATTCGGATGCTTGGTCGTATCAACCATTTATATTTTCATATTACAGTTGGTTCACACTCAATACGACATACCTCCGTTACTGTAAGTCGTGAAGTCCTCGCAATGAAACATAACCACAACCCTGCATGCAGACTATGGCCTGAAAGCACAAGGGATCATTCCTCGTGGCATTTATAGGTCACCTCTGCAGCCCTATGCCTCCATGTGGGCGATTTTCTGGTATGCCGCACGCTATCTATCCTGTTCTGTATTGTAAAATCAATGCTCGCAGGATATTCTTCTACATCCTCGTCAGTGGTATTTCTGTATTCTGGGATTGGAGTGCTGCGAAATTTGTTTCATCATGTAAGTCCATACTTTCATCTGAAATCAAAAACAACCTCAGACGTGCATGTTACAGACATCAGTCTGCCTGTATTTTTCAGTCTGTTTGTTGGTTATAAACTGTGGTATAAAACGAAGGTGGTAAGTCCCTGTTATCATCCCTAGCTGTAGATTCGTATGGACATGCCTTCATTTCCAACAGACTCCCCTCGCTGATTTGGACTTTGCATCGGTATGTGATCGCTGTTGGTTCTTACCCCTGACGTCCGAACTGAGCTGATTTTGCAGAACATACCGACTCTTGAGGAGACTGATGACGAAGGATTACTATTAAAGAAGCCGTCTCTTTTGGTGAGGCTTGGGCAGCTGGTCTGATGAACCTGCATGTTTGTTTTCAACTCGTTCCCTTCGTTTTTCTCTTGTCCTCTTTCGGCAGCATGATGTGTCAATGGTCGTAATATTTATTTATTGGCTCACAAAGGATGATAACTTTCTGTTATAGCATCGCGATTCGCTATCTATCTATGTATCCCTAGGCCGGTTGCGTAATATAGAATCATCCATCTTTAAATTATAACCACTGAGTGAGTCTGGCCGACTATAGTGGATTTCGGTTATCCTCGAATGCAAAGCTCTTCGACTCCTTGGAATTCTGTGATAGCAACTTGAAGGCGATCGAGCTTCGTACTAGCATGGGACACCGCGATGCCACCCCAGCGACGAGACAGGTGCATGTAAGCCTGAAAAACATTGCAGTGACTATCAAGTAGTGAGGCCTCCCGACCAGCTTCAAGTTTTCGATCGGACGAGCGACTTTCGTACAAACAAATGGCCCGGGGTCAGCTCGTTTCCCAGCTTGGAGTAAAAAGTGACTACGTACCTGAGTCCGCCGTGTTCCGTGACATATAGCATGTCGGGGAACGGTCTGCCAGCGAGGCTCACTGTCGCACTCGACTCAGCACATAGGCCCAAGGCTGGCTGGAGTGCACCGCATCCAACGTTCTTCGGGAAACCAGTATACGTATTTCATGAGTGGGATTACACGACATATCGTACACGCGCCACGAAACGATAAAACCCTTGCCCATTTAGTTCACTCAGATTGTCTGGACCGCTCGATTTCGTTGGCAAACGCCTTTGGGTTCGGTTCGCGCCCCAGGAAATCCTGTTGCAAACCAGGTCGGTGGTCATACGTTCAAGCAAGGCAAGGCATCTTAACATACCTTGAGCAGATCCATGGCATCCTGACTCCCACCAGGAAGGAGAATCTTATCGCGATAAAGCTTTCCCAACTTTGGGTCGAGTGGCGCCTTCTTGAACACAGTCGAATACATATCTGCAGCAAAAACGAGCGAATAGGCGTATCTGCGACATGCAACTATTAGGTCATTTTTTCATTCAAGTCGAACTCAGACAAACATACCCATAGTACCCAACGTCGTAGTCGCCAGCAATGTGGCCAAATGCGCCCTGCCCAGGCTGGTCCCCACCATGGAGATACGCGATCTGCTCTCTGAGCTCGTTCCACAGCTTGGTATAGTCTGTGTTTGGGTCCAAACTGTTGTCGTGCACTACCAGATCGAACGTGGCAAAAACGAGCTGGCGCAGGTAGAACAGCCCAGAATTGACGTAGCGACTGATATGTATGAGTTTCTATGCATACACTCGAAAACGGATGCCAACCTCTTGACGATCTTGGCAATGAGGTCATCCGGGAGAGGGTCTCTCGTCTGGTAATGGCTTGACATCTTCTTCAGTACCTCGGGTTCCCAACACCTACGATGCGATCAACCCAAATCAGTCACCGCATCCTAGAGAACACAACTATACTCGACCAATTCTCGAGCATCTGGGATGGCGCCTCCGCAAAATCAAGTGCAATAGTTGTTCCGTGGAATCGCGAATACTGTGTGCGACTCAACAATTCGTGGAAGAGATGACCCATCTCATGGAAGAGTGTCGTCACGTCAAAGTGACCCATGAGTGCTGGCCGCTCCGGCGTCGGCTTCGCGAGGTTAGCAACTATGGCTGCCACAGGATAATGTCGTTTCCCATCAGGAAGCTCGTAACCTGGACAGATGCAAAATACACCGGCGTGAGGGAATTTGGCCTCTATACATTCGAGCAGGAATACGGTAAGAAAATGTAACTATATAGCGTAACTCTAACTTACCACGAGGGAAAAGGTCAAGATAACAGTATCCGATGAAATCTGACAGATTCTGCGCGTCTTTTTCCCAGACTGCGAACTGTTGTACATCTGCAAGGACATTGAACATATATAATGATGAGGCATGGTGACAACTCACCAGGATGCCAGACATCCTTCGCCTCGTCGTTGATCTCCATGAATTTGACCCCAAGAAGAGTTTGGTATATCTCAAGGATGGCAGGGACGACAAACGAAACAGGAAAGTGTTCCTTGACAAGGGAACCATCTAGGCTTAGATTGCGCTCGGAATATAGGCAGCTATAATATCTAGCAAACGAGACCCATGTCATCAACCAAACGGATGCCGCAGATATCTAGCGAAGCCGTACCTGGTGTCCCAATGCCAAAGGTTGTCATCGATTGGCAGGCCCCGCTTCTCATAATCTTTGTTTTTCAGAGCAACGATAGCCTCTAGTTCTTTCTTTCCAACGGGATCAAGATATCTCCTGAGTTCATCCAAGAACTACATCCGGAAATAGGTCACGCAATTGAGAGACGGTGAACAAATCTTGCTTACCTCCTTGACATTGGCAGCATTTTTTGACATCTTGACTTCGGTAGCATAATCCGCCCATGAATTATACTGTAAGATCTCAGCGATCTGCCTTCGGCAAGAGAGAATGGTGTTTAGTAGCCCGGTATTGATTGCCAATCGGCCGTCGTGGGCTCGATATGCATCCCTGCGCGTCGAAGGAAAGTTCGCGTGATCAAACTTCATCGCATGATTAGAGCCACAAACACTTTCCATGATCATACATAACTCACGAGTGGCCAGATGTCTGGCGCCTTGAATGTGACATCGTACAGTACCCTGTCACCTTCTGTTCGTTGTGCATACCCAGAGATCACGTCCTCCGGAACACCGTCCAGTTGCTCGCGCGTAAAGCTGATGCGGCCCTACATGCCGTCTGTTCCATCCACAATACCGATAGAAGCTTTGACTCACATTCTCCTCGTTAAAGTTTTTCTGTAGGTGATAGATACGTTAGCAACACCAACACCGAGCAAAGTGCAGTCACCGACCCTGAACTTCAAGCATGCGTCAGAAAGTTGATCCTTGAGAATCTTTAACCTCTCCCTGTCTTCCCTGTTCTCGAGCGCCAGACCAGCTCGCTTGGCGTCGAGCAACATCTTCTCGACGAGTCGCTTCTGCTCGTTGGTCAGTTCCTTCCAGGCGCCCATCTTGCGCAAGTTTGCCTCGGCCCTCTCCATGGATTTGTATAAGTCCTCTCGCATCGACTCTTCGTTGGCGAACTTGCGTGAATGCTCATCGACTGTGGTGGACGCATCGCGTAGCTCCTTGTCTGTCGAGACGTTCTTGTAAAAAGCGAGCGATTCTGAGACGCACTTGAGCTCAGCTTCAGCGATGGCGAGTGCAGACTGCGTATATGCAGAGGAGGGGGGGGGGGTTGAAAACACGTTCTAATTTGTGACCTTGAGCAATATAAAACTCACAAATACCTGAAGAAGAAATCGAGGTGGGCCTATCTGTGTGCGGGGGAGATGAGATACAACACTCACGTTATCGAAACCGAGCTCGTTCTCGGGCAGCTTGACAATGTCGTCAGCGACTTTCTTCTTCTTCTCTAATGCTGCGGTGATGAGCCTGTTGACGTCCTCGACGGTATGTGTCCAAGTGGGCGGTGCTTGTGGAGGCGTTAACGTAGCCATTGATAGAGTGTGCTCGAATGGGATCTATACTGCAGTCGCCAACTGCGTCTGTTGAAACTTGAGCGGGATCTCTTCGGGAGAATATCGCCGGGCGTTCGGACACAGTAAGCACTGCTCTGTCGTACTCTTGCACGACGCTTTCCTTCGGATGAAGGCATCAGCCTGAGCCTGCATTCGGAATGACCGTTTGACTTGCGATTACAACCACAGCCACACCAGCAAGACGACTTCGCACGAACGTCCATACCAGATCAAGTTGACATAGTTGCGATTACAGTACATGTACAACCTCCGATTCCATATCTACTCCAAGCACACAGTGAATCACTATGTCAAATTCAGTCGCCGCCACCGTGACTTTATGAGTGCTTGCTGCTTGCCACCCTGTCTATCGCATCCCTAACAAGCCCAGCGAGCTCCTCTTCCGTGCCCACTATAGCCTCTACGCGGCGTTCACGGGACAAGAGATCACCGAACACCGTGTTCGGATCGAACGATGCATGAGCTCTCTGGACAGCCTCGGCAAACTTTGCAGGGTGTGCAGTTGAAAGGACGACTTGGACAGTCCCGGGGGAGCTTTGAACGGACAGCAAGTTCGGTGCTATCCCGTATAGGAGAAAAAAACGACGTACTTTGCTTTCGCAAACACTTCGGCGGCGTATAGCCCCACAGCTGTATGCGGATCCGCGAGGTATGACTCGGTCTCATTGTATTTTCGGATGGTACCGATCGTCTATTTCCAAACATTCAACATACCAGCATCCATATCTATGTCGAAACCCACCTGTTCGTCGGTAGTCTTGTTCGCAACAAAGTCTTTCCTTGCACCCTCAAGTACCGGTGACAGATCAACAGCCCCTTTGCTCTTGACTGAATTCATCCAATCGCGGACCTGGTCACACGCAGCTGCACGTTTAGATGCATCATCTCCCCGCCCAGCGCGCTCGTAGGCAAGATACCAAAGCAACCGCTCAAAGTTGCTTGACACCGCGATGTCCATGGCGGGACTAACGGTTGCATAGACGCCACCAGCTACCGGGGCAGCAGCAGGATCAACTTTCTCGTATGATCCACTCTCCCAAAACCTTGCAAGAATGTCGTTTGAATTCGTTGCAACGCCTAGTTTTCCCATAGGGAGGCCCATACGTTTGGCGTAGTACCCTGCGAGGACATCGCCAAAGTTGCCGGTAGGAACAACAAACTGGACTTCGGAGCTATCGACGTCGAAATCGGCGTTTTTCGCGAGTTGGAGATAAGCAGAGAAATAGTAGACGATCTGAACGAGAATGCGCGCCCAATTGATGGAGTTGACTGCCCCCAGATGATGCTTTTCGTTGAACTGTCTATCAGACAAGAGGGATTTGAGGACATCCTGTGGGGTGGATAAAATGTGCCTGCCAGTACAAGAGATTGAAGAGTGTGCTTACCTGGCAGTTGTCAAAGGTCCCAGTGACAGACAAGTTGTGGACGTTGTTATCAAGGACGGTGGTCATTTGAGCTTCCTGGATAGGTGAAACTCGTCCTTGAGGGAAGAGAATGAAAACGGATATGTTGGCCTTGTTGCGTAATCCGTATATGGCAGCACTTCCGGTGTCACCACTGGTGGCACCGACGACAGTGAGCTTCTCTACCGGTTCTCCGGGAGCCTTCCTTGAATTGCGCCTATTGAGAAAGTATTCGAAGAGGTTTCCTACGAGCTGGAGCGCAAGATCCTTGAACGCATACGTAGGCCCGTGGAAGAGTTCTAGAATGTGTATTTTCGGATCAAGTTGAACAAGTGGTGTAATGGACGGATCGCGAAACCCGGACGGGCCAACAGTGTATGTCCTGTTGATCAGCTCAGTGAGATCGTTTGGAGGAAGTTCCTCGGGGGAGATAAAGAGAGATAGGACGTTGTAGGCGAGCTGTTGGTAAGTGAGGCCGACCCATTCAAACTGCCAGTTTTCCGGAAGGGTTGGGATATCTTTTGGGATATAAAGCCCGCCATCTGGAGCAAGGCCAGCCAAGACAACCTGTAGCACGAAACGGAGAGATCGGCATATCAGAGGGTGAAAGAGAGTATGGGACGTACTTCTTCGAAGGTTTGCTCGCCAGGATGCCCGCGGGTCGAAAAATACTTCATGGCTGTCGATGATCTAGAAGCCGAGTCACTGCCGATCATATTATCGATTTCCTTTTCGGGTATATCCACGGAACCTCCCGTTATTAGTAAGTAAATAGTCTACACAGGTTCCTACTTATTCAACATCCAATGGCCACTCCACCTTCACCTCGAGCAATCCTCAGCCTCTATGGCTCTACTCTTCGCGCAGCGCGATCGTTCAGTTCGTACAACTTCCGCAACTACTTTCTACGGCGGACAAAGGATACATTCCGCAGCTTGCAGGTAAGTTCATTGGCCTGACCTGATTCTTAGACGGTATGAGCCGGTACTAAATGTGCTTGCAGGTGCAAGAAAATCCTATAAAACTTTCCTTCGCATACAATGAGGCTGTTAAGGACCTAGCAGTTCTCCGCCGGAGTGCTATTGTCAATCGGCTTTATGGTGGACAGCGCCTCGCAGTAGAGCACTGATATCTGGTCCCCGATGAAATAGAGGAGACGATGCCATGTAGAAACCCTCCGTTTTCCGCTCTCTTACCCATGCTGAATTTCCTGCATAGCGGGCTCGATTTCTCTACACCGGTTCTCCCTGGGAATCCCGTCCAAGCCCTACAGAACGGGAACAAGCTCAAACTCATTATTTCTCATGGTGATTTTGTTCATTATTTGCAAAGGATGTCAGTGTATTTTAATATCACGATCTATACGTCGAACTCCTTGAAAAGAACTACTGTCAATAGACTCGACCACGCATGTAGTGACTCACCTAACTGTTAAGTTAACCTATAGATTTGGAGTATTTCTGCACCATGCTTACGCACTAACAATATGGTTTCAGTCAAATCATGAGATGTAGTCTTTGAGCTTCGGCGTTCCGTGACGTCTGTTTGCCTTTGGAGAGTTGCACTCCATCAGATTTGACACATGATGGCTTGGGTTCAGAACTTTCAATTATGTTTCCAGGTCACGGCCGGGAGAATTGACGGACCGAACGAAAGCGCCGTATTGTGGAGCATGAGTAGAAATTGACGAGTAAGTTGGCTCGAGCGACTCCGACGAGAAGGGCCGGGGTCAGTGACCAGCCTTGGCACACTGGCAGTCACTCATAGTACAAAAAGAGTGCGGTAAATGATTCACGTTGGCCCTTGTTGGAAAGAGTCTGAGTTACAACTTTGTTGCATCCAAAGGCTTCTGCGTAGCGGTGGAAACGTGCGTGCTTGAAAGAGTGGTTTGTCGCAGAAACAGGACGACTGGAAGGCCGCATCTGGCTAGCGCTGTTCAATTTTGCGTTGGTCTTCGGCCGAATACGGGTTATAAACGATAAGACCGCAATGAGTCGTTCATGCATGCGCTGGTGAACAAAGGGATCCCGTCAAGGTAGGGTATCATGGATTCATACTATTCCTCGTGTGAAGTTCAGATGTCTTCGGACATCGTTCGGCCCGTTGCACGTAGCGCACATACTTAATACTGCTGATCCAGTGACGCCATCACCACCCCATGACCAATGGACGCATTATAGTAACACCTCCGATGAAACTCATCTTCCATTACAGACAATAACGTACACGACGACTGATTGAAATAGGCCAAATATCGATACACGACAATACAAACACTCCTCTCAACTTGGAGCACAAGACACGTCACGAAAGACTAACACCGATCCTCACTCAATAGTGATGCGCTGCGGCTGCTGTTGAGGCTGTGCCTTGGGGAACGTCACGTTCAACAGGCCGTTTTCCATCTTGGCGTGAACATCGTTGGGCTAACGTGGGGTCAGACAATGTGACAAAGAAAATTTGCTGAAGGCACCCACCTTGGTTCCCTGGGGGAGCATCAGAGTACGAGTGTACTTGCCCATGCTCCGCTCACGAATCTTATACCCGCGTTCTTCGTGCTCCTGGGAGCCAGTCTCGCCCGAGACGGTGAGGCGGTCCTGAGTGACGTCGATGTGGACCTCGTCCGGCTTGACGCCGGGAAGTTCGAACGATGCAGTGACATTAACACCATCAGGATCCTCGTGCAGGTTCATCCTGTCGTCCGGTGAGAGTCAGCTTGTGCCTAGGACAGGGGCTACTATGACAACGTACCTGGGCCTGAAGGAAGATTCGCGCCCAGTTTCCCCGGTACGGGAGCTGAAGGGGTGCAAGATACGAGTGGACAGTGCGTCGTCAAAGAGACGCTCAAAGTCAAAGGGATCGTAGTACCAGCGCAAGGAGGACATGATGAAGGGTAGGATTCAAGAGACTCGAGGAGACGCTGGGGTTTTATACCCCTCAGGTCAAATTATGACGTCGCACATTGCGTTGAGGGTACGATGCCCCTGTCGCCGATTATGATAAAACTAAATTAACGCAAACTCCGAGGGAAAATTCATTTTGTTTGTTCTGTCGAGTCGTTATCAATCTTAAGACTGACGAGTATCTGGTTTACTCGTCCCAGCGCATTGCAGATGGGACCCAGTATGATTGTCCGTGGCTCTCGTCCTGATCGTCGACCCAACAGAGTCCATCACGGAGAAGCATGTTCTCAAGCGCAGCCCGAGCCCGCTCATATGTCCACCCCCGTCGGTTCACCAAAATCTCTGCCACGATCCTCCCGCCTTCCG
>JBBPRP010000090.1:0-26273 GCA_038093135.1 Leccinum longicurvipes
AAGTACTGACATGGGCTGATGATAAGCAGAGACGGTGGGTAGCAATATTAAGTTCTGGGACTCCGCTTGAGCAATAGACCATGAATTCGGCATCTCCCGGGAGGCCCACCAAGAACGTACACTACCCAACCTCTATGCGGCAGACGCTGCGAAAGTTTCAGCCTGTCTGCTAAATTTATTATTGAAGGTTTATCTATGGAACAGTCTTCAAGTAACTTTCATTTTGCGCCACGCTATTATTCCCCGCTCGGATAACACCGCCGTCATTCGATCATAATCAGTTTGACCTATGCATCATTCGATTCAAGTTTGTTCCTCAGATCCGTTTCCTTGTCATTATTAAAGGCCTATAGGTCGATGTTTCATCATCAGTCCTTACCATTCATCTATAATGCGATTCAGTCCAATAACCATATGTGTAGTAACCGGCAGACTGGTTGCTCTGGCCATAGGGACGCCTGTACCAAACCGGAAGGGGGATGGCATGGCCATACCGCTCACCAGACACTCTCCCTTTCCGAACTCTAACAAAGCCATCGATCTGGACGCAATCACCTCTCATAGCATATCCGTCAGGCAGTAGGTTGAATGAACCTTTACATCTGGTCTTCTCGAGCTTTTTTATAGGAAGATCCTTCATGGGCTAGACAATTACGAGATGAACACTAGGTCGATGCATCCTTTCTCTTTCAAACAGAGCGAGTCTGGACTCGGAAAGCGTGGCACTAGCCTCCCGCTGACAACTTATCAAAATCACTTTTGGATGGGCGAGATTTCGATTGGCACTCCTGCCAAGACCTTGAACGGTGAATTCTTCTTGTAAATCATTCTTATATATATTTGCCCTGATCTGCGTCACAGTCCAAATGGATACTGGTGCGGTGTGGGTACTTTCTTCCAGTTCATACAGCTGCTTTTACTCAAGTCAACGCAGCGATATGTGGGTGCTGGAGACTGGCTGTACTGGTATTTCTGGAGATCGCGACCTCTGGGATCCAGATTTATCTGAGTCTGCTGAGTACGAGGATAAGACTTTCCAGTTCAGTTATGCAGATGGGACTATTGTCGAAGGTTATCATTATACCGATAATGTAACCATCGCTGGATTCACTGTATGTTTTATACACTTATGAGCATGACTATAGAATTCTGACGTCAAGCTAGGCAGACCCTCAGACGTTTGGTTCTGCAACACAGTACGCTTCTCCGTCTCACGGCAAGCAATACCGTGCAGACGGTTTATTGGGATTGGCCTTCTCTTCGATCTCGGCGTTTGGTACCAATACCCTGTTGGAATCGCTTGCCAAACAAAATAGCCTAATCAATCCGACATTCTCACTTAAACTCACTTCCTCTGGCGCCGAGATGTATGTCGGCGGAGCAAACAGTATGCTGTACAATGGTGACATCACTTATACGCCTGTAACATATCCTGTGAGCTAAAATGATAGATGGTAGTGGACCTTGCTAACGTTGACATTTGTGTAGGGATTCTGGCAGGTATCCATGGACGATGTTCGGGTTAATGGTATTGCAACCCCGGGCCTTGAAAATATACCTGTTATTTTCGACACTGGTGCAAGTTTCATCTTCGGAGATTGGCAACAGGTTTCAGAATTGTACAAACGCATCGGCGCAGTGATCCTCCAGGAAAATGATGATGTTCGTTTCTATTACTGTGAGTTCCGATTGCATAGGGTACCTTGGCTTTACCGATAGACTACAGTACCGTGCGACTCTTTCCCAACACTCAGCCTTACCTTCGGTGGCAGGTCGTTTGCAATCCCTCCCGAAATTCTCAGACTTGGTCCGATTGAGGAAGGCTCCTCTCATTGTTTCAGCGCCCTTGTTGCCGTGCGCTCCGAGGGTCCTAGAGGTGAGGTTTCATACCTTTTCGCGGTGCTCAATGTGAGAATAATTGGACTCGTTTTACTTAACTATATGGCATAGTCGTTTGGACCATCGGAAACACTTTTCTACAGGGTGTATACAGCGTGTTTGATTACGGTACTTTACAGGTCGGGTTGGCGGACCTTGCCTGAATTATCGCGAATGTTTCCGGCACACTGCACGTTTAAGTAACAATTTAATGCATTATCTCCATGATGGTAAAAACATCGGAGGGGTTAACCGCCGCTCTTCGAGGGAGGTTAAATTACCAGTTGTAATTGTTGGCGGGAGTATTCTCAAGAGAACTGTAGCCTGAGAGGGTGTACATGAGCGCGACTTTGTGAGGTTGGTGGTACGGGCCAGCCGGGCCGCCGAGCTCCTCGAACATGCCCAGGCGGGAGTTCATGGCACCAAAAATGGCATTATCATCCTCGCTGCGAATGCACCTCCCAAAGTCGGACCTTTGGTGCTGCGCGGCGCGAATCCAAAAGTGCCGATCGTTGGGGCCAAAGGGATAATACTGTTGTCCCGTTTTGTGCCACGTTCATGTTCACCGCTCGGATAATACCACCATCATTCAATCATAATCAGTTTGAGGTCAAATTGATATAGATCATTTCATTTGTTCCTATCCCTGATGGTGGTGGATATTCAAGTTACTTTTTGGCTTCTTATTATTAAGCTCTGTAAGTGGACGTTTCACCGCCAGTACTTTCCACTTCTCTAGAATGCGGTTCAGTATGATAACCATATTTGCAGTCGCCAGCAAACTGCTTGCTCTGGCCGCTGCAAAACCTGTACCAAACTTGAAAGCGAGTGGTGTGGCCGTACCGCTCACGAGACACTCTTCCTCTCCGAACTCCAACAAAAACATTGATCTCGACGCAATTAGCACTCACGGTATATCAGTCAGGCAGTACGTCGAATAAACCATTACAGTTGGTCTGCTCAGGCTTTTGTTTAGGAAGATGTTTCGTGGCCTAGACAATTACGAGATGAACACGGGGACGATGCATCCTTTCGCTGTCAAACGGAACGAGTCTGGGCTCGGAGCGCGGGGCGCTAGCATCCCGTTAACAAGTTATCTAGATGACATTTGGATAGGCGAGATTTCAATTGGCACTCCTGCCAAGACCTTGAACGGTAAATTTTCCATATACTATCATCCTGATATATATTTATCCTGAACCGCGTCACAGTCCAAATCGACACTGGTTCAGCGTAGGTACTTTATTTTAGTTCATCCAGCTTCCTTTGATCAAGTCAATGCAGCGATATGTGGGTGCTGGAAACTGGCTGTGCTGGCATTTCCAGAGACCGCGACCTCTGGGATCCCGATTCATCCAGATCTGCTGAGAAGCAGGGGAAGTCGTTTCAGTTCCAATATACAGATAGATCCATTGTCAAAGGTGATCAATATACTGATAATGTAACCATCGCTGGATTCACTGTATGTTTTATATCGTTTATGAATATGATCATCGAATTCTGACGCTAAGCTAGGCAGATCCTCAGACCTTTGGTTCTGCGATATCGTACACTTCCCTGGTACCGAACAATGAATACCTTGCGGACGGTTTATTAGGATTAGCCTTCCCTTCCGTCGCGAAATTTGGTGGCTATCCGCTGTTTGAATCTCTTGTCACACAAAAGAAGCTAATCAATCCGACATTCTCATTTAAACTCACTTCTTCTGGCGCCGAGATGTACGTTGGTGGAGCAAACAGCGTGCTGTACAATGGTGACATTGCCTACACACCCGTAACAAATCCTGTGAGTTGAAACTGTAGGTGGGGGTGAAATTATTGAAATTGGCATTTGTGTAGGGATTGTGGCAGGTGTCCATGGATGATGTTCGTTTTAATGGCGATAAGATCCTTGAAAACGTCCCTGTTATGTTCGACACCGGTGCAAGCTACATCTTCGGAGACTGGGATCGAGTTGCAAAATTGTACAAACGCCTTGGCGGTACCCTCTCTGAATATAGGGGCTTTGGTTTCTATTACTGTGAGTTCCAATCGCGTTTGGTAGCTTGTTTTTATCGACAGCCTGCAGTACCATGCGATTCTTTCCCAACGCTGAGTCTTACCTTCGGTGGAACTTCGTTTGAAATCCTTCCCGAACTTCTCAGACTTAATCCAACTCGGGAAGGTTCTCCCAATTGTTTTAGCGCCATTCTCGCCGAGCGCGAGTCCCCTGTTGGTGAGATTTATATCTTATCACTTCCTGAACCCCCCTTTGCGGCGCTCGATGGACTCGTTCTGATCATATACCCTAGCGCTTTGGACGATCGGGAACGCTTTCTTGCAGGGCGTATACAGCGTGTTCGATTACAGTACCTTGCAGGTCGGATTTGCGGACCTTGCTTGAACCATCGCGAATGTTCCCGGTATATTGCGTGTTTACGAAATTTATCTGGAGCATTTATCATGATGGTAAAAACATCAGAAAGGTTGACCCTCACCCTTCCAGGGACGTTAAGATACCGGCTATAGTGGTTGGTAGGAGTAGGCTGTAGTGGTTGGCGGGAGTAGGCTGTCGAGCGTGCAAGCGCAGCTCTCCGGGGATGGTGGACCGTGGTATGGACCGCGAGGCCGTCGATCCCTTGGAAAATGCCCAGTCTGGCGGGAGTCCATGGCGCCAACAACGCCATCGTCATCGTCATCGCGAACGCCCTTCCCCAAGTCGCACTTAGGGCGTCGCGCCGCTCCAATCAGTGGCTGCCGCGGCGACAATACCGATCGTTGAAGCCAAAGCGACAGCACTTTTGTCGTCGTTCCTGGCGGGTGGTCTATGGGAATGTTCGCGAGAGACGCGTCCATGCGATCTTTACCGGAGTTCAGGATGATCGCGGGGGTGGTCGTCCGTGGAGCGGTACCACTGATGTCTAGGCTAGACGTGTCTGTATTTTCTGACGAAGCAGTAGGCGCCACTTCTGTCAACGGTTCATGGCTCTCGGGAGTCGAGCGCTGCCGATGCCGCGCCCGTCGCCACACCTCTTGGGTAGGGGGATTCGAGCGGTGGGAGGATATGGAAAGCAAATGATCACCTTTGCGGTCGATTGTTCATAGTTGTTATATGGGTTCGCGGGCTCACGGGACACCGCTACTTCATATTGATTGTAGGCTTTGGTAGTCAACAAAAAAAGGCAAGTGGATGATGAAGGATTTTCGTATGCCGTCAATATGATTTGCCTTCCTCCAACTCAACGAGTTCAATCACCATCAGTCCGAAGCCTGGTCAGTGACGGTAGCAATTGCAAATGTGGGGTTCCTTGAACACTCTAACCCTTCCGCGCTAACACACATTGATCAAAACGCACCCCGTGAGCGTGTCGCCAAGACCATGCAGCGATACTCACTCACTCGGAACCTTCGACTTGGGTCAGATCAATCCACTCGCGCTGTTTGGGACTCAACCCGTCCATACGTATCTGTTACACTTTCCATCGTAGACCTTCGGCTTTCGTCTTCGGTAAAGTTACAGATCGCGCGGACAATAGTTGTATTTAGGATTCGCCTGACACCCAATGATTGGGGTCCTGAAACGGCCAAATTTTTCTCGGATGTTTTCGGAACGGCCCAGTGTGTTCTGTGTCGCCATTTATGGAAACTGTGAACGTAGAGTTGAAGCACTAGTACTTGGTGGTCACCGTAGGGCAAGGGAAGAGAGGCAGCAGGGTCGACAGTGGGTCGGAGCAGACAGACGTATCGAGGATTGTACTGTGGATCCATCCGTATTTCGACCTACGCGCGGATACAGAAAGCACAACGTAGTAGTAGTTACTTAGTGTCTCTACCGTACTCTTGGCTGAAATGGGCAGTATACTCGACGGACTTTCAATTGGACTGACGACAGAGCGGCGGCTACCACACACGGTGCCGCCTCGTCACGCTATTATTCTCGCCCTCGCCTCCTTACCGCCCCCATCATTGTCTCCCAAACGCTGACTTCATGAATGATGAGACTCGAGGAATAAACTGAGGAAGCTGGAAAATGCGTCAGAACGCAAACGTGGACACTCGAACCAGGGGATGTCTCTCCTCCGATGTGTCCATGGTCACAAACAATTTTGGTTAGACTGAGACGCAAGTTCCGTTTTGCACCGCGTTCCTGTCTCTAAAAGCACCGTCATCATTCGATTTGTTCCTATCCCTGATGGCGGTGGATATTCAAGTTACTGCTTCCTATTATTAAGCTCTGTAAGTGGACGTTTCATCGCCAGTACTTTCCACTTCTCTAGAATGCGGTTCAGTATGATAACCATATTTGCAGTCGCCGGCAGACTGCTTGTTCTGGCCACTGCGAAACCTGTACCAAACTTGAAAGCGAGTGGCGTGGCCGTACCGCTCACGAGACACTCTTCCTCTCTGAACTCCAACAAGAACACTGATCTCGACGCAATCAGCACTCATGGTATATCAATCAGAGAGTACGTCGAACGAACCGTTACATCCGGTCTGCTCAGGCTTTTTTACAGGAAAATACTTAGTGGCTTAGACAATTACAAGATAAACACAGGGACAATGCATCCTTTCGCTGTCAAACGGAGCGAGTCCAAAATCGGAACGCGTGGCGCTAGCGTCCCGTTAACAAGTTATCAAAATGTCATTTGGATAGGCGAGATTTCAATTGGCACTCCTGCCATGACCTTGAACGGTAAATTCTCCTTGTATCATTCCGATATATGTTTACTCTGATCTGCGTCACAGTCCAAATCGATACTGGTGCAGCGTAGGCACTTTCTTTCAGTTCATACAGCTGTTTTTGTTCAGGTCAACGCAGTGATTTATGGGTGTTGCAGACCGGCTGTGGTGTTACTTGCGAAGATCGCAACCTCTGGGATCCTGAATTATCTGAATCTGCTGAGTACAGGGGTCAGACATTTCAGCTCAAATATAAAGACGGAGACATCGTCAAAGGCCTTCAATATACTGATAATGTAACCATCGCTGGATTCACCGTATGTTGTGTATCATTTATGAGCATGACAATCGAATACTGACGCCAAGTTAGGCAGACCCTCAGACGTTTGGTTCTGCAACATCGTTCACTTCTCAGCTACGCAACAATCAATACCACTCAGACGGTTTATTGGGATTGGCTTACCCATCCGTATCGCAATTTGGTGCTTATCCGCTGCTTGTATCGCTCGCCGAACAAAATGTAGTAATCAATCCGACATTTTCATTGAAACTCACTTCTTCTGGGGCTGAGATGTACGTCGGTGGAGCAAACAGTATGCTGTACAATGGTGACATCGCTTATACACGCGTAACAGATCCTGTGAGCTGAAATGGTAGATGGAAGTGAATGTTGCTGATATTGGTATTTATGTAGGGATTATGGCAAGTGTCCATGGATGCTGTTTGGGTTAATGGTAATAAAGTCCTGAAAAATGTACCTGTCATTCTTGACACTGGTGCAAGTTACATCTTCGGAGATTGGCAACGGGTTTCAAAATTGTACAGAGGCCTTGGTGGCACCCTCGATGAACATGGTAACTTTGGTTTCTATTATCGTGAGTTCCGATTGCGTTCGGTACCTTGTTTTTATTGATAGCTCGCAGTACCGTGCGACTCTTTCCCAACACTCAGCCTTACGTTCGGTGGCAGGTCGTTTGCGATCCCTCCAGACGTTCTCAACATTGGGCCAGTTAAGCAAGGTTCTCTGAATTGTTTTGGCGCCGTTGTCGCCGAGCACTCGCCTACCAGTGAGATTCCATTGGTTATCGCTCCCTGAACCCCTTTGCAATGTGGTACTCGATGCTAGGCTCATTCTGACTATATCGCCTAGCATATTGGGTCATCGGGATGCCTTTCCTGCAGGGCGTATACAGCGTGTTCGATTACACTAATTTACAGGTCGGGTTTGCGGATCTCGCTTGAATTATGGCGAATGTTCCTGGTACACTGTATTTTATGAATTTGATTTATGAGCAAAGTCATGGTAAAATATAATAGGGGTTGACCTTGAACAAGGGCACGACGAAAGCGTAAACTCTCAGATGAAAAGGATGACCCCCACGAGGCTGTAAATCGCTTGAACCTCGAAGTAAGCAAGCGATCGAAATCGGAAAGGGAGAGTCGCTTATCAAGAGCAAACACACAAGAGGAACCCCCGCTTCGTGTTTACCCGTGCACGAGCTTACGCTGTTTCTCTCAACGGCGACGTTAGATTATCCTTGATACGTCGACGCATGCTCACTCCGTCGTGCCCGAACCTAGTATACATCTGTACCAATGACGCTCCCGCGCACGCACACTTGAGCGCGTTCGCGCCAGAAGAGTTATGCTGCACTGGATGAGTGGATAAAGGTACGCTCGGAACGCCTTCAGCGCCTGCAGTGAGTATGGCTTCCGCACTGTTCCAGAGTCTTCGCCTGTTTCGGATTTGTTAGCTGTCAGTCGAATAAATGCGATCAATCTGATTGAATGATAGGACAGCACGGCTGGGGGCACTCGCCGTCAATCAAGGATGAGGACCAGTGATGGTGGTGTTGCTCACGATGACGCCATCGATCGTGCTATTCCTGATGACCTCCGCCATTTCGATTCTTCGACTTTCTTCAAGGTCGGGAGCAACCAACTACATGCGGTCGAAGAGATACTATTGGCGAGGGCTCGAGTTCGTCACTCTTGACTATATCTGCGAAGATTCTAACAGTTTCCGATTTTGAATCCCCCTATGATATTGTTTTCCTCACCAACATATGAACATAGGGGCCAAAAGCCTTGGCACCAGTGACGAAGTTTTCCGAAACGTCTACAGCGGACGTCTTAGTCTTCCTGAGATTCATGGCCAGGATGGATGCAGAACGTAGAGCAGCAATCGTCGCGGCATCCATTTCATACAATGCAGGTATACGGGCGCGCGGACGAGCTATTATGGCGGAGGGTCCCTGTGAAGGGAACCCGTAGCGATTGATGAGGGCAGCATCGGACACCAGACCCTAGAAGATGCGTGGTTTTGGATTGCCTGGCTGCTAGTAGGTGTCCAGTCGTCGCAGAGAGGAAGGAACATGTCAGTCTGTTTGGAACGAGAGACAACGTTCGACATACCGTCCACGCCTCCCTATCCTTCCATGACCAACTGGGCTTCGTCGAATCCATATCATAGGAAAGGAATGAGCGCGTAACGATGTATCTCAGACCGTGCATCGTAGTAGTACGCAGTGAACAAACTAGTGGATAATGTGAACAAAACCGTAAAAGAGGAAGATGTCGAGCTAAACAGTTTGCGTTGAATTGCAGAGAACTGTGGCGAAGGTACTCTGTGCCTCAGAGCATGCTAATTAACGACCGTCCTGCCATCTGAATGAACTTGAACTTCGGCGTTCAAGTTTGTGCTTCAAGGTCACGGTTGGTTTTGGAAGACGGTATCGGGATCAAACCCAGTACTCAGTACTCGGACTCCGCCAAAAGCGAAGAAAAATGTGTTCGAAGCCACAGTGTGAGAAGAGTGTGGTAGGCGGATGAGAGAAGAAACGAATGAATTTCAGACTAGTACTTACCCTCAGGCTGGAGCGGAGCGTACACTGGCGAAGGGGGCGTGGCAAATCGCTTCTTACGTCATAACCTAAGTAGGATGCACTGCAAGTCGCACCATTACTATGACTCAGTTATCACTGGCATGCCAAGGCGATCTGCCAATGCGTGCCTTGTGAGTTGAATCCAGGGAATCTGCTATCAAACGTTTATGTGTTGATCAATGAACAGTCTTCGAGCAAGTTCCGTTCTACACCGCATTCTTGTTCAATCCTCGCTCTAGTAACACCACCATCATTCAATCATCATCAGTTTGACAGGCTACTACTACTGGTATGTGTTATTAGATTAGTTCCTATCCCTGCCGTGGATATTGGCTTCTCATTATTAAAGATCACGGTGGACGTTTCACCGCCAGTCCTTGCCACCTCTCTAGAATGCGATTCATTGCAATAACCATATATGCAGTCACCGGAACACTGGTTACTCTGGCTACTGCGAAACCTGTCCCAAATGTGAAGGCGAGTGGCATTGCCATACCGCTCGCTAGATACCCTTCCTCTTTGAACTCCAACAAAAACATTGATCTCGACGCAATCAGCTCTCATGGCATATCAGTCAGGCAGTACGTCGAATGAACCCTTACACCTGGTCTGCTCAGGCTTTTGTAGGAAGATACTTAGTGGCCTAGACAATTACGAGATGAACACGGGGACGATGCATCCTTTCGCTGTCAAACGAAGCGACTCATGCGGCCTCGAAAAGCGTGGCACTAGCCTCCCGCTTACAACTTACGAAAATAAACTTTGGATGGGTGAGATTTCGATTGGCACTCCTGCTAAGACGTTGAACGGTAATTTTTCCTTGTATCATTCTAATATATATTTATAAATCTACCCTGATCTACGTCACAGTTCAAATCGACACTGCTGCAGCGTACGCACTTACTTTCGTTCATACAGCCATTTCCTCAAGTTATCGCAGCGATATGTGGGTGCTGGAGACTGGCTGTGGTGGGATTTCTGGAGATCGAGACCTCTGGGATCCCGATTCATCTGAATCTGCTAAGAACCAGGGTCAGGCATTTCGGCTCACATACGCAGATGAATCCATCGTCAAGGGTGATCAATACGCTGACAATATAACCATCGCTGGATTCACTGTATGTTTCGTATCGGTTATAAGTATGGTTATTGAATTCTGACGCCAACAATAGGCAGACCCTCAGACTTTTGGTTCTGTAACATGGTACAGTTCTGAGTTACATAGCAATCAATACCCTGCAGATGGTTTATTGGGATTGGCCTTCTCTCCCGTCTCGAAATTTGGTGCTTATCCACTATTTGAATCACTTGTCAGGCAAAAGAGGTTGATCAATCCGACATTCTCATTGAAACTCTCTTCTTCTGGCGCCGAGATGTACGTTGGTGGAGCAAACAGCATGCTGTACAAGGGTGACATCGCTTATACACCCGTGACAAATCCTGTGAGCTGATTAATGGCAAATGGGAGCGAATATTGCTGACATGGGCATCCATGCAGGGGTTCTGGCAGGTGTCTATGGACGACATTCGGATTAATGGTAATAAAATCATCACAAATGTACCTGCCATTCTCGACACTGGTGCAAATTACATCTTTGGAGATTGGGATACAGTTTCAAAATTGTACAGACGCCTTGGTGGTACCCTCGAGGAACATGACGGCTTTGGTTACTATCACCGTGAGTTCCGATTGCGTTCAGTGCCTTGGTTTTTATCGACAGCCTGTAGTACCGTGTGATTCTTTTCCAACACTGAGCCTTACATTCGGTGGCAGGTCGTTTGAAATCCCTTCTGAAGTTCTCAAACTTGAACCAATCGCGGAAGGTTCCCCCAATTGCTTTAGCGCGATTGTCGCCGAGCCCGAGCCTATTGGTGAGATTTCATAGCTTATCGCTTCCTGAACCCCCTTTCAATGCGGCGCTCGATGTAATGATCACTAAATTGTTCTGACTATATGGCCTAGCATATTTGACCATTGGGATGCCTTTCCTGCAGGGCGTATACAGCGTGTTCGATTACAGTACTTTACAGGTCGGGTTTGCGGACCTTTCTTGATCGAATCGCGAATGAATAGGAGGGAGGCTTTATGGTAAAAATGTCGAAGGAGTTAACCACCGCCCTTGCAGGCCCGTTAAAATACTGACTATAATGGTCGGCGGGAGTATGCTTAACAGAGCTGTGGGCGTGTGAGCGCGACTGAGAGGTTGTAAAATGCGCAGGCGGGAGTCCCAACAACGCCATTGTCGTTGCGAATGTCCCTCCCCAAGTTGGGCCTAATGAGCGAACTCCGAACCGTCCGTGATCATCGATGTCAACAGCATCTTTAACTCCGCTTCCTCTGGTTTCACCGGCTCCGGGCTCAGCGTCTACACTGCCTTATAAACCACCCGCTCCATGTCCTGCACTCCACTCTCAGCAGCGACGTCAGCTCGTCCTGAAGCTAGTATATATCACAAGCGAGAGGACGCCAAGTGGTCGGCGAGTTCGACCTCATACCTAAGGTTACACTCGATTTCAACCCAGCTTTAACCGAGGTTGAATAGATCTAATAATTAAATCAGGATGACTGTCATTCAGTTTGGAATAAGAGACAACGTTCAACGTACCGTCTATTGCCTCCCCATCCTTGTCAAAGTCGGTTGCAAGTCCAACTGGGCTGATTATTTCCTAACCGAAGGCCTGTGGACATGATGCGTCCACATTCGGTGACTATACTCTGGCTCCAGAAGTGTCTCACCTGCGACCACGATGAATCATCGTCCTTTGTGAGATCACGAGGTGCCAAACCGCTTCACAGGACTTTGACTGCCAACTAAGTTGTGGCCAATCTCTGCTGCGAAGGCATACTGTATGAAGGGAGTGAGCACATATAGATGCATTGCGGACCGGGCAGACTGTTCATTGAAGTAGTACATGGCGAACTACGCAGCGGATGATGCGAACAAGACCGTACTACACCCAGAAGAAGACGAGGAACCAAACATTTTACGTTGGATCGCAGGCAACCTCCGCAAAGGTATTTTTACGCTTCAGAGCATGCTTTGAATTCCGGGGCTACTTAGCTATCGACGGTCCTGCCGTTCGAACTTATGTACTCAGCTAAGGCCTCAGACGATTTGAGGGCGTCGTTTGTGCTTGTTTATCGGATCAGGTTCAACATTCACCTAAATTTAGATTCAAACCTCAGGTTTGATTATTTAGTATTTCTTGTGGACAGCATTCCGCTCAGCTCCAATGCGTGCTCTGCGAGACAGTAGATCCCCTGAATTTACTATCAAAGGGCTATTTATGAAACAGTGTTCGAACAAGTTCCGTTTTGCGCAGCACTCTTGTTTCCCGCTCGGATAACACCACCATCATTCAATCATTATCAGTTTGACCTACGCATCGTTTGATCTATTCCTGTCCCTGATATTGTTTGCTGCTCGCTTCTCATTATTAAAGGTCTGTAGGTGGGTGTTTCACCGCCAGCCCTTGCTACATCTCTAGAATGCGATTCATTATGATGACCATATTTACAGTCACCGGAAGACTGCTTGCTCTGGCCACTGCGAAACCTGTCCTAAATGTGAAGACGGGTGGAATGGCCATACCTCTCTTCAGACACCCTTCCTCTCTGAACTCCAATAAAAGCATTGATCTTGACGCAATGAGCTCTCATGGTCTATCAGTCAGGCAGTACGTCAAATGAACCTTTCCATGTTGTCTGCTCAAGCATTTTCTAGGAAGATCCTCACTGGCCTAGACAATTATGAGATGAATACGGGGACGATGCATCCATTCTCTGTCAAACGGAGGGAGTCTGGACTGGGAGCGCGTGCCGCTGGCCTCTCTCTCACAACTAATCAAAATCACGGGTGGATGTGCGAGATTTCGATAGGCACTCCTGCCCAGACGTTGAATGGTAAATTCTCACTGTATCATTCCGATATATATTTACTCTGATCTGCGTCACAGTTCAGATCGATACTGGTGCAGCGTAGGTACTTTCTTTTAGTTCATACAGCCGCTGTTGTTCAAGTTAACGCAGCGATTTGTGGGTACTGGAGACTGGCTGTGCTGGAATTTGCGGAGATAACGACCTCTGGGATCCTGAGTTATCCGAATCTGCTGAGTACCAAGATCAGACATTTAAGCTCAAATATTCAGATGGAGATACTGTCAAAGGTTATCAGTATACTGATAATGTAACCATCGCTGGATTCACCGTATGTTTTGTATCGCTTATAGGCATGACCATTGCACTCTGACACCAAGTTAGGCAGACCCTCAGACGTTTGGTTCTGCAACATTGTTCACTTCTCAGATACGCAACGATGAGTACCAATTCTACACAAACGGTTTATTGGGATTGGCCTTCCCTTCCATCTCGAAGTTGCGTACTGATACGCTGTTTCAATCGCTTTCCAGCCAAGGGAGTCTAATAAATCCGACATTCTCATTTAAACTTTCTTCTTCTGGCGCAGAGATGTACGTTGGTGGAGCAAACGGCATGCTGTACAATGGTGACATCGCTTATACACCCGTAACAAATCCTGTGAGCTAGTTAATAATGGATGGGAGTGGATGTTGCTGACATTGGGAATTATGTAGGGATTCTGGCAGGTGTCCATGGACGATGTTCAGGTTAATGGTAAAAAAATCTTCGAAAATGTACCTGCTATTTTAGACACTGGTGCAAACCACATCTTCGGAGATTGGGAACGGGTTTCAGAATTTTACGAAAGCCTTGGCGGTACCCTCGAGGAACTTGACGGCTTTGGTTTCTATCACAGTGAGTTCCGATTGCATTCGGTGCCTTGTTTTTATCAACGGCTTGCAGTACCGTGCGACCCTTTCCCAACAGTGAGCCTTACCTTCGGTGGCAAGGCGTTTCAAGTTCCCCCCGAACTTCTCAGACTTCAAGAAGCCGAGGAAGATCCTTCCAATTGTTACTGCGCCATCGTCGGTGAGCGCTCGCCTATCGGTGAGATTTCGCTTCCTGAATCCCCTTCCAATGCAGCGCCCGGTGTGATCATCATTTGACTCGTTCTGACTATGCGGTCTAGCATTTTGGACCATTGGGGCCCCTTTCCTGCAGAGTGTATACAGTGTGTTCGATTACTCTACTTTACAGGTCGGGTTTGCGGACCTTTCTTGACTGGGAATCATTGTGAATGTTCCCGGTACACTGTATGTATGTGAATTTAATTTACTAGGAAAGTCCATGAATCCCATCAATGCCATCGTCGTTACGAACGCCCCTCCCCAAGTCGGACTTAGGGCCGTTGCGGCGCTACAATCAATAATGCCGATCGTTGAGGCTGAAGGGGCAGCGAATAGTAGACGTTTTTCCTGTGGGTGGCGTGTGTGAGCCCCATCGTTCTGTCCCCGCCGATGACAATATTACTTTGTTGCTTACCTTCAGCACAGCCATACCAACAAGGTCGATGAAAATGGCTACTAAACGATACACCTCCGTCCATGGTCCGAGGAAAGACTGGATTGAAGTACCTGAGCAACTACGTTCCGTCGACCTCGACCCCGGGAAGGCACAATCGCTGCACTTCATATGGGGGTTCAGTCATTTAGTTCGTCCTGATAGACGACTCGTCTCCCGTGGATAGCAGCGTACTCTGTGCAGTCGTCACAAGTCACTGGCTATGAATACTAATTGGTTTCTGGATGCAACAACCTGGTCACAAAAATGGGGAGCGCTCGCAGGGGTCGTTGATACGCTATCTTCAGATAACAAATAAGAAGGCTTAAAAGTGAGATTTTTGATCCACACAAAGGTTCTTCTCCATGACGGGGTAAGATTTGGATCGCAGTATCGGTGTCAGACATCGGAGTCTGACTTTAATGCTGCCACCACCTCGGAAGGTCAGATCTTAGCTCAGCTGACTCTGCCGCAGTTAGTGGTAGCACTGACAATGATATCTTATTCCAGGCGAAAACGTGACAGCCAAAAAGGTGGTCAAGGTTTTCGAAGACTTGATATTGATCTGTGAAACAGCCCGGAGTCCGACGTCGGTCTTGCTGGTGATCATGACGCACGGTGTCGTGAGTGGGTGATCTATTCTTGGGATCAAAAGTAGACCTGATAATTGGGACCAACTAGTCACCAAGAAAAACTTTGCAAAGCCGTGATCAACTTTCATCCGAGGTTCAATGAAAAGCCCGTTCACGAGCACATGTTCTGCATTCAAATTCTGCGGATGGGCGATGACATGAAACCCGTCAAGCCACTGCAGGATTTGCGCAATCGAGCGATCAAGGGGGATTTCGAGACTGCAAGTTGATCTCCGTCATGATGCTTCTTTGCGGGCACTCATGTTTTTGTTTCGCATTGATAACGTATGACTCGGACAGTGAACGTCGTCACTTTCCGCAGAAAAAGAGGGCTCCTCGACGGGCATAACGTCTTCAGGCTCCTTCTCACCTCGACGTACATCTCAGTCGATGAAGATCCCGAAATCAGCGAAAGGTTACCTACAGAAGCACTAGAAGCGGATACTGACCACCGCATGCTCACGGCGGAACAAGAGCGCGTGGCAGTTTCCACCTACCGCCCTTGTGAGCAAGAGGTCGTGAGACTTATCGGACTTTCAAAACTGTCCCTCTATGAAGTACCTGGTCGAGATCTCTCGTCCCCACCCTTGTTCTTACCATCGCTTGCGACGTGTACGCACGCACGCACGCCTACCCTTACCTCCGAGTCGGTCCATCATCCTCTCGCAAATGCAGACCCGTACCTGCTGCTATCGTGCAATCTCGCAACGAATGCTCAAGGAAGCTTACTCGTAACTATCTAGATCGTACGACTTCTTTACTTCCTCCCGGTCTGAGTCGTTCTCACCTCCTCGTCCTAGGGCGCCCTTCTCTCATCTGTTCGCAGCTTCTACCAAGGCTACTACTAAACGCCTCCCAACCTAGACCACGAGAAGAAAACCACGCACGCCTCCAGGAATATTCACGCGTTCTTTTCAGGAGGCATTTTTTTGGCCGGCGCCCCACCCATCGCGATATCTCCCTCACACCGTGCATTAAGTTACGCCCACTCTGAAGAGCATTCATGGGAGGGCCCATCTCGATAGCAATTTGATAGTAGATACCGGCGTCGGGCAGATCGATGTTAGGCATCATCGCTTTCTTCTCGTCTCATTCGTTCATTATTTCCGAGCAGCAATCAACGACTCAATTCTTAACCACCTTTCATCGGTGATCTGGCAAGGCTTTACAAGACGCCCGAATTGTCTAAGCAGACCCTCTTTTCGGGACGGACACTGGGGCGCGTCTACACATATGTACTGAAGTTCTACCTTAATAGCACCAAGCTTACCACCGTCCTTCCTGAGTTCTCTACTTTGAAAAACCTGTCCTTCCTGAGGCTCCGTATGTGGTCTTTTTTTCATGATAACGAATGCCTTTATCTGAATGACGACTTTTTCAAACCGGGAAATATGCTTAGTCTCATATTCTCTGATATTTATCGAGTGAGGGGCCGCAGGGAACTCGACACATCCGGTAACCGGCTCAGGTTCTCCCCTTCACGATGCAGGAAGAGAGAGGTCTTCGGTACTACCAGCAATGTGGACATGGATCAGATGTGATGATGATGGCGCAGGTGGTCGATCTTGGACATGTCGATCTTGACTTCGACATGGACGAGTTTGACAATTTAGAAGGAGAAAGGGAGGGACTTCGTATTTTAGAAGAATCCCTCAGTGAACATCTGATGTGGCCTTTTCTTTCCTTTTCCTTCTCGGCGAACACAATAAGCTGAAAGCGGGACATTCGCGAAACAGGGCACGGCCCGGGCACCTTTTACCTAGAGGCCCTACCCACAATGGAGGGAAATGGGCCCCCCAAAAAAACGTTAAAGGCATTGGTCACTCGCACGTTGGACCAACCTTCCTCCTCGCTTGTAAAAATGGTGTACGTATAAGTATGAACGATGCGTTCGTCAAATTTGTACACCCAGGACAGTCGACAAATGTACCCCGAGTCAAAGACTGAGTCTACCTAAGACTTTGGCATTTCCCGGAAGCTGTCCCGCAAGATAAGCCTGGTCACATCATTGCCTTGTTAGCGACGGGGTCGAGGATAGTGCTGAGCACGGAGTGCGTCTTGAACAGCCTGGCAATGACTTATTTAGCACATGTGATGGAAGGTGCTACGACATTGGAGTAATAACCAGTGGGTGTGGGAGAAGTACGTAGCGCTTCCAGCCCGGAACGGGAGACTGTGACAGCACCTGCGGGCGGGCGCGCCTCATAGGTTGTATCACACTGCTGGTGTGTACTCGCGCACTCCAGACCCAGAGGGAAGAAAGCTGCAAGGCGCCGAGACCGGAGAGGCCGAGGCGATGGTGGAGGTGGGCAGATGCGACGGAGTTTGGGTGAGGACGTGCGAAGGCGAGTACGAGCACGGAAAGAAGAGAAGAGATGCTGCCTACGTCACTCGTCCAAAGTCCTTGTACTGTGGGGTCTCTCTCGTGCCTTACTCAACCGTAGTCTAACTCTCAAGGGTCTGCCTACGGGAGACTAACCGCAGTCGAGTCGGATCCGACAACTCAAAGGTTGATCTTTACATAAGCTGAGCAGGTCCCGTTTCACGTTTAAGTTTTGCTACGCGTTGTCAGTGTTCGACACCAACGGCATCATCGGCTTGACTTATGCATCATTTGATTTGTTCCTATCCCTGATGCGGCTGTGGACATTGTTACTGTTGGCTTCTCATTATTAAAAGGTCTGTAGGTGGTCATTTTACTCCGAGTCCTTTCCACTTCTCTAGAATGCGATTCATTACGATGACCATGTCTGCAGTAACTGGCAGATTGCTTACTCTAGCCACTGCGAAACCTATTCCAAACTCGAAAGCGGGTGGCATAGTTATACCGCTCGTCAGATTCTCTTCCTCTCCGAACACCAACAAAAGCATTGATCTCGACGCAATTAGCTCTCATGGCATATCAATCAGAGAGTACGTCCAATGAACTGTGATATCTGGTCTGCTCAGGCTTTTTATATATAGAAAGATCCTTAGCGGCCTAGATAATTACGAGGTGAACACAGGGACGATGCATCCCTTTGCTGTCAAACGGGCTGAGTCCGAACTCGGAAAACGGGGTGCTAGCATCCCGCTGACAAGTTATCAAAATAAGATTTGGATGGCCGATATTTCGGTTGGCACTCCTCCCACAACCTTGAGCGGTAAATTCCCCTTGTATCATTCTGATATATGTGTACCCTGATCCTCGTCACAGTCCAAATCGACACTGGTGCAGCGTAGGCACTTTTTTTTTAAATTCATACAGCTGTTCTGTTAACTTCAACGCAGCGATATGTGGGTGCTGCAGACTGGGTGTGGTGTAATATGCGGAGATCGCGACCTCTGGGATCCCGATTCATCCACGACTGCTGAGAACCAGGGTCAGCCATTTCAGTTCACATATGGAGATGGATCCGTTGTCAAAGGTGACCGATATACTGATAAAGTCACTATCGCTGGATTCACTGTATGTTTTGTATCGCTTATGAGCACGACCATTGAATTCTGATGCTAAGATAGGCAGACCCTCAGACCTTTGGTTCTGCAACATCGTTCACTTCTACCTTACGCACAGACGGTTTAATAGGATTGGCCTTCCCTTCCATCTCGACGTTCCATGCTGATCCGCTGTTTGAATCGCTTGACAAACAACAGAAGGTGATCAATCCGACATTCTCTTTGAAACTCTCTCCTTCGGGGGCTGAGATGTACGTTGGCGGAGCAAACAGTATGCTGTACCATGGCGACATCACTTATACACCCGTAACGGCTCCTGTGAGCTAATTAATGATAGATGAGAATGGATGTTGCTGACATTGGTATTTATCTAGGCATTCTGGCAGGTATCCGTGGACGATGTTCGTGTTAACGGTAACAAAATCCTCGAAAATGTACCTGCTATTTTCGACACTGGTGCAAACTACATTTACGGAGATTGGGAACGGGTTTCAGAATTGTACGGACGCATTGGCGGTACCCTCATGAATCTTGGAAATTTTGGTTTTTATTACTGTGAGTTCCAATTGCGTTCGGCACCTCGTTTTTATTGACACGATGCAGTCCCGTGCGACCCCTTCCCAACAGTGAGCCTCACCTTCGGTGGCAGGTCGTTTGAAATACCTCCTGGAGCTTTCAACCTTGGACTAGTTGAGGAAGGTTCTTCCAATTGTTTTGGCGCCATTGTCGCCGAGCGCTCGCCTATCAGTGAGATTCCATAGTTTATCGCTCCCTGAATCCCTTGTGTGGTGTTCAATGCTGGACTGGTTCTGACTATATCCCCCAGCATTTTGGACCATCGGGCATCCTTTCCTGGAGGGCGTATACAGCGTGTTTGATTACAGCACTTTACAGGTCGGGTTTGCGGACCTTTCTTGAATCATCACGAATGTGCCCAGTACATTGTATGTTTATGAGAGTTCATGTTAAAAACACCGGAGGTTGACCGCCGCTCTTGCAGGGCCGTTAAACGACAGGCTGTAATAGTTGGTGGAAGCAGAGCTATAGAGCGTATGAGCGCCACTCTCTGAGAGGTTGATAGGCTGGAGTCCATGGTACCAACAATGCCATCGCGAGTGCCCCTCCTGAAGTTGGACCTGGCGCACCACGCCGCTCGAATGGGTGGCAGCTGCAGCGTGTCGATCGTTGAGGCCGATGGGACAGCACTGTTGGCATTGTTCTGGGCGATGGTTTCTTCGAGTACCGAATAGATGTTTATTTCTGGTGGGTAGTCGGGGGGAGTCTGTTCGTGAGGCACGCGTCCAAGCGATTTTTGTAGGAGCGCAGGATCGCGAGGCTGATTGTCTGTGGGGGCCGGGGGCCCTCGTACTCCTGACGAGTTCGAAGCAAGGTGAAGGTGGTCATCAGCGCCTTAACCTTGTTAGAGACGGGGTCGAGGATGGTGCCGAGCACGTAGTCCATCAAGTTAAACAGCCTGGCCGCATGAGTTCTTTGAGATTGATATGGCTGGAATCCGCCAGGATCTAACACCGGACAGACCATTCCGAACTTCTGACGCACTAGTACCATCATGAGCTCCCGCTCTTAGACCTATGGGTCATCCCACACAACGTGTGCCAAGTACTCGCACAGTGCGCCTTTGGGATTCCCAGGCCACATAAGTGGTTCGCGGTCGACATGATCACGCTCGAGGACAAATGTACGTCAGAGTCTGCGAGGACGGGGTTCTGTCCGAACCTGATGCCTATGCAGGTAGTAGATCTTAGAAGCGTCGATCTTGACCTTGACATGTACAAGTTTGACGACTGAGAAAGAGGGACGAAGGGTCTTCTCGTTTCAGAGGAACCAGGTGAGCGTCAGATGCGGGTCCTTTCATACCTTTTGCTTCTTTTCTTTTTCTTCTTGATGAATATGCAATAAGGCGATTCGGATGTTGGAACTAACTCTCTGCTCGCACGTATATAAAATGTACAAAATGGAGTACAAGAATGAAATATATGCTCGTTGGAATTGTACACTCGTCCTAGAACAGTTGACTGACGTACCCCAAGTTGAAGACTTTACCTCTTCGCCATCTCCGGGAGGAGTCGATCTTACTTTGCTAAGTGGCGTATGCGGCTGTGGACAAATGATCGACATATTTTGGGTATGATGGGGCGGACAAAAAACCGCAGTTTTTCCGGCCCACGACTGTGCCCAAACTAACGGGCGAAGCGAGCTGCAACCCAGGAACTGGGAATGAACGATAAGGGAAGCTACATAGAAGCCCCGACAGCAGGAAATAAGCCACCTGCGCCACCTCGCGTGCCGTTCCCCGCCTAGATTCCCACTAGATATTGAACCAGGGTTGGGTGTAGAATTCAGAGTGGGTCGCGGTGATACGGAACCGAGACTGATGAAGGTGCAACCGGATGATGGCCAGTTCGGAGCGGTTGGTTATGGGGCAGTGGGCGTGAAACTGACGGTGGCAATTCCCTTCTTGTAGGCGGCGTTGCACATGTCCATGCCCGGTAGCTTCCGCCAGATCTTCTTGCTGGACGACCTCCCCTTCGTCGTCAAGGATGTTTGGGGCTTGCGCGATGACGGCGAGACGCTGGGCCGCTTATTCGTGGGTGATGAAGAAATCATCCAGGAGGGATTGCCTTCGTGGCTCAAAATGGATGAAATATGCGAAAAGAACGACTATGTATGTTAGCGAATGGGCGGTCCCGGTCAGGAGCGGTCACCGCGCCACTTCGCTTCTCACGCCAGTATCTCTCCCGTTTCGGTGGTATCACTTGAAAACGAAATCGCGTCAGGCTTCCTACGGACAAATGCAAACAACCGTCAAGGAAGTTATGTGTTGCGCGGCATTCTTGTTCCCCGCTCGGACAACCATCATCCAATCATCAGTTTGACCTATGATGGCCGCCGTGGTATCATTCGATTGGTTCCTATCCACAGTGAATATTGTCACTGTTGGCTTCCCATTATTAAAGGTCTGTGGGGGACGTTTCACTGCCAGTTCTTGCCCCACCTCTAGAATGCACTTCACTATGATAGCTATGGTTGCAGTAACCGGCAGACTGGTTGCTCTTGCTACTGCGAAACCTATATCAAACTGGAAGGAGGGTGGCATAGCCATACCGCTCGTCAGATACCCTTCATCCTTGAACTCCAACAAGAGCATTGATCTCGACGCAATCAGCTCTCATGGTATATCAGTCAGAGAGTACGTCGAATGAATCGTTACATCTGGTCTGCTCACGGTTTTTTTAGGAAGATCCTTAACGGTTTAGACAGTTACGAGATGAACACGGGGACGATGCATCCCTTCGCTGTCAAACGGACCGAATCCGTATTCGCAAAGCGCGGCGCTAGCCTCCCGCTTATAACTTATCAGAATATTATTTGGATGGGCGAAATTTCGATAGGTACTCCTGCCAAGACCTTGTATGGTAAATTCTCCTTGTATCATTTTGATGTATATTTACCCTGATCTACGTCATAGTCCGAATCGACACTGGTGCAGCGTAGGCACTTTCTTTTAGTTCACACAACCGTTTCGTTCAAGTCAACGCAGCGATTTGTGGGTGCTAGAGACTGGCTGTGGTGTGCTTTGTGAAGATAGCGACCTCTGGGATCCAGATTCATCTGAATCTGCTGAATACCAGGGCCAAACATTTCAGCTCAAATATGGGGATGGGACATTTGTCGAAGGTGATCAATATACTGACAATGTAACCATCGCTGGATTCACTGTATGTTTTGCATCGCTTAAGAGCATGACAATTGAATTCTGATACTAAGCCAGGCAGACCCTCAGACCTTTGGTTCTGCAACATCGTTCGCTTCCGAGCAGCACGACAATCAATACCACGCAGACGGTTCATTGGGATTGGCCTTCCCTTCCATCTCGAGATTTCGTGGCTATCCGCTGTTCGCATCGCTTTCCAGTCAAAAAAAGCTAATCAATCCGACATTCTCATTGAAATTCTCTTCTTCTGGTGCCGAGATGTATGTTGGTGGAGCAAACAGTATGCTGTATACTGGTGACTTCGCTTATACACCCGTAACAAAACCTGTGAGCTAATTTTTGGTAAGTGGGAGTGGATGATGTTGAAATTGGCATCCATGTAGGGATTCTGGCAGGTGTACATGGACGATATTCGGGTTAATGGTAAAAAAATCCTCGAAAATGTACCCGCCATTCTCGACACTGGAGCAAGCTACATCTTCGGAGATTGGCAACGGGTTTCAAAATTTTACAGACACCTTGACGGTACCCTCGAGGAAGATGGAAACTTTGGATTCTATTCCCGTGAGTTCTGATTCTGTTCGTTACCTTACTTTTATCGACAGCCTGCAGTACCGTGCGACTCTTTCCCGACACTGAGCTTTACCTTCGGTGGCAGATCGTTTGAAATCCCTCTCGACGCCCTCAAACTTCATCCAGTTGAGGAAGGTTCTCCCAACTGTTTTAGCGCAATTATCGCCGAGCGCTCACCTAGAATTGGTGAGATTTCATAACTTTCCGCTTCTCGAACCCCCTTTTGCGGCGCTCGATGTGATGATCCATGGACTCGTCTGACTATACTGCCTAGCATTTTGGACCATTGGGCTCACTTTCCTGCAGAGTGTATACAGCACGTTTGATTACAGTACTTTACAGGTCGGGTTTGCTGACCTTGCTTAACTCACCAAGAATGTACACGCAGTACAGTTACTAGTATGTGCATTGTGGCGGTTTTTATGCATTATGTATGAGATAGCCTGAGCTTCAAGTTGGTGGTATAGACCAGTTGAGTTGCAGAGAGGCCCCTGCATGAAAAATGCCCAGGGGCGACTTATGGGACTTACCATGGACAACTCAGTTCAAGACCCTTCTAGCCCCTCGTTCCGCTCTCCCCTTCACTCCCAAGACCATGCACACGCCTACGACTAATGTGAGCGCACGAAGCGCCTTGCTATAACCAGTCACTAGTTTGGCTTCACAACGTAACCCTGACAATGAGGTGATTCGCCCAGCCTCAACTCGGAGATGGCCTGACCCGAAATTTGCTATCAATGGTTCATGTATGGAACAATCTTCAAGCAAAAAAAATTACGCGGCGTGATTGTTCCCCGCTCAAATGACACCATCATTCAATCATCATCAGTTTGACCTATGCATCATTCAAATCGTTTCTATCCCTGATGGCCATGGATAAAGTTGTTACTGTGAGATTCTCATTATTATTAAAGGTCTGACGTTACACTACCAGTTGTTTCCACTCCTCCAAAATGCGATTAATTGCAGTAACCATATTTGCAGTCACCAGCGGACTGGTTGCTCTGGCTACTGCGAAACCTATACCAAATTGGAAGGCGGGCGCCGGCATGGCTATACCGCTGATTAGACACCCTTCATCCCTGAACTCCAACAAGAGCATTGATCTCGACGCAATCAGCTCTCATGGAATATCAGTCAGAGAGTATGTCGAATGCCAGTGAACCGTTACATCTGGTCTGCTCACGCTTTTTTAGGAAGATCCTTAGTGGCCTAGATATTTACGAGATGAACACGGGGACGATGCATGCCTTCGCCGTCAAACAAGCCGAGTTCGGACTCGCAAGGCGTAGCGCTAGCCTCCCCCTCACAACTTATCGAAATCACTTTTGGATTGGTGAGATTTCGATTGGTACCCCTGCCAAGACCTTGAACGGTAAATTCTCCTCGGATCATTCTGATATATATTACCCTGATTCGCGTCACAGTCCAAATTGACACTGGTGCAGCGTATGTACTTTATTTTAGTTCATACAACTGTTTTTGTTCAAGTCAACGCAGCGATTTGTGGGTTCTGCAGACTGGCTGTAACGTGGTTTACGGAAATCGCGACCTCTGGGACCCTGATTCATCTACATCTGCTAAGAACCAGGGTCAGACATTTCGGTTTAAATATGCGGATGGAGACATAGTCGAAGGTGATCAATATACTGACAATGTAACCATCGCTGGATTCACAGTATGTTTTATACCGCTTGTCAGTACAGCACGACCATCGAACTGACGCCAAGCTAGGCAGACCTTCAGGCCTTTGGTTCTGCAACATCATACACTTCTCAGTTACGGAATAATCAATACCATGCAGACGGTCTATTTGGATTGGCATTCCCTTCTGTCGCGAAATTTGGTGGTTCTCCGCTGTTTGAATCGCTTGTCAGACAAGATAGGCTAATCAATCCGACATTCTCATTGAAACTCTCTTCTTCTGGCGCCGAGATGTATGTCGGTGGAGCAAACAGTATGCTGTATAATGGCGACTTCACTTATACACCAGTAACAAATCCTGTGAGCTAAAATGGTAGATGGGAGTGGATGTCGTTGACACTGGTTCTTTATGTAGGGATTCTGGCAGGTGACCATGGATGATGTCCGCGTTAATGGTGATAAAATCCTCGAAAATGTACCTGCTATTTTAGACACTGGTTCAAACCACATCATCGGAGATTGGAAAGGAGTTTCAATGTTATACAGAAGCGGTACCCTGAAGGAACTTGGTGACTATGGTTTCTATTACTGTAAGTTCTGATTGTGTTCGATCCCTTGTCTTTTATCGACAGCCTGCAGTTCCATGCGACTCGTTCCCAACACTGAGCCTTACCTTCGGTGACAGGTCTTTTGCAATTCGTCCCGAATTTCTAAACCTTGGACCAATTACGGAGGGTTCTTCCAATTGTGTTAGCGCTCTTATCGCTCAGTGCTTGCCTCTCGGTGAGATTTCATAGCTTATCCCTTCCCGAACTCCCATTTTCGCCTTTCGATGTGATGATCACTGGACTCGTTCTGACCATATGACCCAGCATTTTGGATCGTTGGGAGCCCTTTCCTGCAGGGCGTATACAGCGTGTTCGATTACACTAGTTTACAGGTCGGGTTTGCGGACCTTGCTTGAATAATCGCAAAATTTCCCGGTACGCTGTATTTCTGTGAATATACTGGAATCTATTATAGGAGATTTCGTGCTAAAAAGATCGGAGGGGTTGGCCACCACCCTTCCAGTGCATTCAACCTACCAACTGTAACAGTTGGCTGGTGTAGGCTTAAGAAAGTTGTAGAGCGTGTGAGCTCGACTGAGAGGTTGGTGATACTTGGTATGCACCGCGGTCAGAGATCGGGCCCCCCACCGTTCGAATCAATAGCTGCCGCAAAGACAATGCCGATCGTCGAGGCCGAAGGGACAGTACTGTTGACGCCGTTCTGGTGGTAGAGCGCGTGTTCGTGAAGCACGCGTCCAAGTGATTTTTTGGGAGCGCAGGATCACGGGGGTGGTCGTCGGTGGGTACCGCTGTCAAGGGTCACGACTCTCCAGGCGTGTATAGATCAGAGTCTGGAGTCGGG
>JBBPRP010000091.1:0-26194 GCA_038093135.1 Leccinum longicurvipes
ATGTTCGAGGTGCAACGCCGTCAGCTTGGCCGGCCGGTACCTTGAGAGGGCTAAATGAGATGTTAGTGAATGTGGTGTTTGATCATGACAGAGGTGGATACCGTTTGTCGATAATCCTGAAGTTTACGCCTGCCTTGGCGAGAGCGTTGGCGCACATGACGCCAGCGGGACCAGCACCGACGATGAGAACATCCACTTCAGAGGAACGAGGTGAAGACATGATAGTATGAAATGACGCAGTCGAGTAATACGAAGTTTGGATCCTTCTCTGCAGACAATGAAACCAGGAGTGACCCTTTAAATACTGCTGAGCAAAAATTTCAATATCCCGTTATGATCAGATGTGCTCACAAGTAATTTAACCATGGTATAACCATCTATACCGATAAGGTTGTAACCTGCTCACGACCGCAGAGAATATCACTAGATGAGGCACATACAAAGATCACATCCAACACAGCATCATTTTGAAACCCACGTGTGTTAAGGACAGAACCAGCTCCCCGGAGAGAGTACCTTTATGGAGCATGTTAGGTACACCCGAAACTGAGAACACCCTGCGGAGTTTCTTTTGTGGTTCCATGTCGCCTTAATTCACCTCGGTGGCTAGTCCCAAGGGCCGGGATGAAACATGCTAGGGCCACTCCTGGGGATCATGATGTTGATGCAATCTTCATCCTTTCCAGGAGAATAGGCAGGCTGTGAAAGAGTCGTTGAAAACTGACAATAGTGCGGATGGGAGACGGCATTCACGAGGAAGAGGTTTTGCTGAAATCATGGGGATATCGTGGTTGAGACCCAGAGGTTTGGACGAACGAACGACCGAAAGGTGGGGACCATTCATACACGCCCTAGCGCTGGACCCAAATCGATAAAAATAAACCGAGTCCTATTGGCCGATGGATAAATCGCGCGAAATGTTACCTTTTTTGTTAGACATTGGCCTAGCCGCATCTGGCAACTGGCAAGCCTAGTCCCAGACGCACGGCTCAAGGCGCACGCGAAATGTTCCTCTCGCTTGGAAATGTTTAAATGACTATTACTGTCAACTGCTGCAAACGAGTTGTGTTTAGTGACCGGGTGAGTTGCAACGGATGGCAATGTTCAGATGTTCCAACTTCCAACGCGTTCACGTTTTGAATTTTCTCAGTGGCATGGGGGAATACAGTACACTGGTCGCATCAGGCCGAGAACGTTTTACGGAAGTCAACCAACGAGTCGGTTATTATAACATCCGTTGCGACCGGAAATTCTAATCCAGAGATTTAGAATGGACTAAATTCCACATGCACCCTAAGTGTCATGTCTCTGTGGCGAAAATTGCGACAACGCTTGACCTGTGTGCATCAATTCGCCAGAATGCGATAATGTTACTTTCGGTGGTGTATGTGTTCCAAGATGTACTCAGTGGAGGAACTCGGAGATCTGTTTGCGGCGTGCGCGGTTGGTGTAAAATTGTAAATCGATGTTCCCATAGTAGCACAGCCCCAAGGGAGCCTATCTTGATCGGTCCTCCGAGCAGTGTTGGTGACTTCGACTCCGAGACAGCAGATCATTGACACACTGGAGAATTTCCACGCGTCCGACCGCGACGGTGGCAGGACGCTCCTTCCATTAATGCAACTTCAAACAGGCCTCGTGAAGATTCTTCACAAACTTACCACTAATCTGGCCCCGCAGCCTCGCCAAAGGCTAGACCGGACTGGGCTTGTGCCAGACAAACGGTACCGATAAAGTTCACAGAAGCTCGCGCTACTAGTGTGAACTTGGCGCGCACCGGCAGTATGGTGACCGACCGATGAAAAGAAAAGCCATCTGGGTATAAGCACACCGAGGCTGATTCGCAGGCAGGATAAAAATAACATATAGTCAGTACAGGGGCTCCCGTTATTACACTGAAAAATTAGCCATGAAGAAAACGAATCAGCAAAAGATTTCATGCCTGAACGACATGTACATGAATGTTCGAGCATCTTGAAATCTGAGAGCCTCGATAAGTCAAAACTGGACATAATTCTTCAAACCTCGCCGTGCAACACACAACGGGCATACACAGCCCTCTCTGTGCATTCCTTGGTGAGTAAAATATCTCGGACCTGATAATACATTTATATTTGAGTGGGTAAAAACTGGATCGGACATACTTCCTCAGGTGGATTAAGGCCAAACACCTCCGCCCTCTCCCATCGCTCCAGCCTTCTCATTCCGATACATGGACCAAATTCATGCGACCTGACAAAAGCATGAGCACAGACAGATCAACCCGCCCGATGATCTCACAAACGAAGCATTTGATATATTCTGTTCTGCCCTTCTGAATGGACTATCGGCGTAGACAGATTGAGCTCTAATTTTACATGCATTTTCCAGGACTTACTAGGTTCCATATAACCCATTTTTGATCTGACTTCACTACAGTAATTGCGGTACCGACCGGCCTTGTCGTTGACGTCCAGATGCTCTCTTTCTACCGCCCCAGCCTGAAAAGGTTTCTGTTTCTCAGAGCGCAACAGCTACGAGGACGCTTTCTTCACAGTCCCAGGGGATGCATGCGCCTTCAATGTACTCGCACGAGTTCGTTTAGCTGGAATAGTAATTCCCCCCGGGGCGGCGCTATCTTCGTCAGAGGATATTTCGAGAGTCTTGCTGGGCTCTGCATCATCTGGAGTCGCTTCCAGTACCACAGCTCGCTCATTTTTCTCTTTGTCTGCGACAGAGGCTCTCTTTTGTGACTTTCCATTGGAAGCCGAATCGGTTCGTTTGGCACTTGCGAACGAAAGGGTACCCTGCTTTAAGTTTTGCATATTAGAGAATTGAGCAGTGTGAACTGATGCTAGAGCAGATTTAAGCGTTGACCAAGAATTCAGCGCTCAGCACGCGGCTCTAACCAGATGGATATGTACAAGAGAGAAGGCACCACTGGTTCCAGTTCAAATTGGGCTGAAAAAGGACAGGAGTGCTTACACCGCCACCAGATCACGGATCATTTTGAACATCCACCAAGTTGTGAGTTACGCACACTATAGTCTAGCGTACCGACTCTTTGCATGCCAGAGGCTGCCCGGGCAACTTCGATTTAGAATAGTCCCAGAAAAATTACCATTAACGACCCTTGACCCCTTTTTTGCTCGAGTTTTGAGAGCTCTGTTTCAAAATTGGAGGAGAGCCTACGGCGACGTTGTAAGCTGGCTTGCAGATCAGTAGTTCCACTTCTTTAACCGGAGCTCTGAGATATGACTGACCATTCTATGATATCGCCATCCCAACTGGCAACGGTATACTACATGCAAAGAAGATACTGCAGAGTAAGGTATGTGTGTCCAACATGACACCTGAAACTAGTGACTAGTGGGTAGTTTTCCGTAAAATAGATTCATCCTCAAAAGTCGAAATCGGCTGCAGCAAGGCTGTAAGCGTTACGAACGAATGTGTCCGCCACCAAAACACCCGCCATGATTCATAAATATCTGCCAGATCTTCTGGGCCATACAGACTAAATGGCATGGCACTTTTCCCTCCAGTTCCAGTAGACAGGGTGAAGGAAGGGTTCGTCGAGGGATCGAAAGCACAGCGTGAAGCGACTCTTGTCATCCCGGTAAGATTGGATGGACCAACTAGTAAAAGAGGCAGTGCAATGCAATGCAATTACAACAGGTTACACTTTCCCACGCGTTGTACATCCTTGCCACTTCAATGGTGACTCTATCATAGCACTCAGTTGGTACTAAGTTGAGAGGCTCAGTCCTTCGGGGAGTGATATAGAAATAATGGGTCTTTCAATCATAACTATCTGATGCGAGCGAAAGGGGCATTTCGCGCGACTTATCCTTCGGCCCAAATCAGATTGCGGAAATGATCGCCAACTTTCTTGTTTATTCATCCAAACCTCTCAACCACGCCATCCCCATAATTCTATGATTCAGCAGAAGATCCTTCTCGTGAACACAGTTCCCCATTCTCGCTATTATTTGTTTACCCTGCCATCAAGGACTCTTTTTTTATATCCGTCGTGGAAAAGAAACGACGGAAGTAGTATCAGTATCGTGATCTCCTCGGGCAACTCATAATATCTTCGATCTCAGACATTGGGACTGCTTACCGACACACAGTAAGGCAGCATGGAACCACAAGAGAACCACACGGGCTTTTCCCAGTCTCCACACTGATTTCGGTTGTCTAGCTCGCATACCCCATAAGGATATTTTGCGGTGGCGACCCGTCACGGCGATACTCTCTCTGGGGAGTTAGTTCTGTCCTTGTGGTCTTTGTACGTGCATCATGTGCGAGATCATATGCTTATTGGGTCATTCTTTTCTGACATCCTGAGCAGTTTGCGACCTTATCGGCATGATGAGTTACTCCACGGTCCAATTATTCGTGCGCCCATTTACGCATAACAGGATTTAAGTTTCCACTCAACAGTATTTAAAGGGTCACTCCTGGTTTCATTGTCTGTAGAGAAGGATCTAAACGTCGCATTACTCGATTCCGTCATTTCATACCACCATGTCTTCACCTCGTTCCTCTGAAGTGGATGTTCTCATCGTCGGTGCTGGTCCCGCTGGCGTCATGTGCGCCAACGCTCTTGCCAAGGCGGGGGTAGAAATCAAGATTATCGACAAACGGTATGCACCCTCTGTCATAATTAAATACCACATTCACTAACGTGTCATTTAGCCCTCTCAAGGTACCAGCTGGCCAAGCTGATGGCGTTTCACCTCGAACCTTGGAGGTCTTGAAGGCGAGCCACCTTTTTTCGTAGTCTATCATCTGGTATTGAATGACCTCTCTTGCAGAGCTATGGACTTGTTGATCGTTTCTTGCAAGAAGGGGCTCACGTACATATCGCTGTAAGTGAATTGGTATGCGACTGTTTGGTCTCCCTAACTGTCCCTGCTGTGTAGTCATTCTATGACCCAGGTCCAGACGGTGGCATTCGGGTGAGCATCATGATACTCCCGATCTGATCAAGCCGTCGGCGGCATAACGTTACTATCGCTTACCACATATTCTTCTTATCTCAGTTGTCGGGTCGTACCCAGGACGTTGCGGCACCATCTGCTCGCTATCCATTTGAAGTGCGTCCTCTATGTCCTGCGACCTGCGCGTTCTCGAGACGAATTCATACATAGCTTGGTCTCCACCAAGGAGCAATCGAGGGTATATTTTTGGACTCCATGAGGTCCATGGGTATCGAAGTTCAACGTTCGACTATCCCCACCAAGATAGAGATATCAACCGATGAAGCAGAACTCACTGACCCTTCATCACATCCAGTCAAGGTCAATACATATCCATCCATACTCACTAAACCATTCACTCAGAAATCTCAGGTGACCCTGGAGCGCCAAGACATTCCCGAAGGGGAGCAACGCGAGGAAGTGGTTCGTGCGAAATATGTGCTCGGTGCAGATGGTGCAAAGCTCCAGTCTAGTGATGCACACACCAAAATTGACGCGGTTTCCCACAGGCGCCCATTCGTGGGTCAGGAAGACTCTCGGCATAAGTATGGACGGCGAACAGACAGGTGAGAATATTTTCTTACCAATCGACATTGCTTTGTCTCATTATCTCGGTTAGACTATATTTGGGGTGTTTTGGATCTAGCTCCTGAAACAGACTTCCCTGACATCCGGAAGAAGAGTCTTATCCATTCGAGCAACGGTTCCTGTTTAGTCATTCCTCGCGAAGGCGACGAAGTCCGATTCTATGTCCAACTCACCGCTCAGGATGTGACCGACCCGATCACAGGACAAGTGGATAAGGACAAGATGGGACCCGAACAACTACTAGAGGTCAGTACTTTCATTTCCGTGCGTATGCTTTATTAGCTCAACGTTGTGGCGCAGGTTGCACAAGCTTCCATTAAACCATACAAAATTGTCCCCACGAAAGGTATCAGCTGGTCGACGGTATACATCAGTGAGCAATTATCTAGCACGAGTTGGTGTTGTTGATGCTGAGTTTTCACCTGAAGTTGGGCAACGTGTGGCATCCAAGTTCTCTGTTAACAACCGCGTGTTTATTGCAGGAGATGCATGCCACACACACTCGCCTAAAGCAGGTAACTTGTCTCGCGCTATCCATTGCTACGCAGACAGGCTAATTGTTGTTCTAGGTCAAGGTATGAACGCCAGCATTAATGACGTACACAATCTTGGTGGGTCCCACAATCTCATATTGTTTCTGGCGCATAATCTCACCACGGATGGGTAGCCTGGAAGCTGGCGTTCGTGATTCGCGGTTGGGCAGACATGTCCCTGTTATCGACGGTGAGTTACTTTGTGGGTGTGCCTGATCGACGACTAAAGTGCCTTCCGTTCAGTATGAATTCGAGCGTCGCAAGTTCGCACAAGATCTTATTGCTTTCGACAAGACATTCGCCTCTCAGTTCTCAGGAAAACCCCTGACATCCGACAACCTTGATGGAGTTTCTCACGAACAATTCCTGAAGTAAGTGGAATGACGGAATTGCCGAAGTCACGCCTCAATCTAGCCAACAGGACATTCAAAACATTTGGTAGTTTCACGAGCGGCATTGGTGTGCACTATAGTCCATCCGCCATTGTTGCCGAAGCGAACCAATCGTTGGCCACCAACATCATCATCGGTGAACGTATGCCCCCACAAATGTTCCTTGGAGGGGCCAATGCAGTACCATATGAGCTGCAGGACCTCCTTCCATCTAATTTCCGGTACAAACTGGTCGTGTTCGCTGGTGACCTCGACAATGCTTCACAGAAAGAAAGGGTGGAATCTTTGGTGGAAGACCTGCAACGACCGGGAAGCTTCCTGACGAAATACGCGTCGAACGAGACATTGCGGTCGAGGTTTGATATCATCACGATCTGCAAAGGAAAGAAGGAGGAGTTCGAATACATGAAGATTCCGTCGTTGCTGAGACAGCATTGGTCCAAGTGAGTGCACGCACTGATCCGAAGCTCGCTTATGTTGATGTGTCCTGCAGGGTGTTGATCGACGATGCGGACTATAAAGGCACCGTCGATGGACGAGGGTACTCGTACTACGGCGTGTCCGATAAAGGGGTGATGGTGGTTGTTCGGCCAGATGGATACGTCGGCACTATCGCGCCTTTGGATGGCACTGCGGAACTCGATGCCTATTTCGCGCAATTCATGGTGATATGATGGGAAACACACACCATGTGTGTCGTTCCCTTGCGGTAAGGCGTTGTCACCTGGTGCATGGCCACCAGATAACAACATCGCTTGATGAGATCCGTGTCGTGTAGAATAACCATCTCCGCCACGTCGGCGATGACGCGGTGATCCAAAGTCCATATTTGTATTATAATTCTCCTCCGGTAGAACTATTTATCCGTAGAGCTCTTTCTTGGGTTTTTGTTACTGGGAATATAAGGTGTTCAACTTCTAAATCTGTTGTCTTCACTATCAGACTCTAGGGCTCTGGATAGCCACAGTGGCGCCGGCGTCGCTCCATGAACCACACCCACATCAGGTAAAGCACAGCGCCGTAAATTCTCCGTGTAAGAGGGGGAAAAAAGTGCCCGATCGAGAGAGTGCTTACTCATGAGTATCGGGCTTAGTTGGCATCCGCCAGGTGGTGAGCCAGATAGTGACGGAGATCGCCAGTTGAGGGTCTCTAGCTTCAAACACCTCGCTGACAGTTATTGCTACCTATATCCGCACCTGTATTCAACATTGGCACAGACCTCGTTAGCAAGGCAACTAGATGGAGATCTTCGGTTTTCAACGGAAGTCGCCGATAATGTTGCCCCTCAAGGGCATCTTTCGAAGAACGGGTTGGTGCAACATGTGTTTGGTTTGAAAAATGTGGCCAGACGCGAGTCTGGGCTGTGCCAAGTCGGGTGTTATTGCTTTCGATCGCGAGGTCTAACATGAAGGCGCCAATGGAAAGCGGGATTAGTATACGGAAAAAAACGATCATCAAGATCCGTTAGGTGATTCCAGCACTAGGTTGACTATGCATTGAATACAGTAATCGACCTGACTCTGGTTCCTGAAATGCTGTCACACATCTTATACAAGGCCAGCTGAGCGCCTCTTTCCCCCAACTAGCCCCCACTACTATGCCTCTCCCAGAAAGTCACGTTGACGTCTTGATTATCGGAGCTGGCCCCGCCGGGTTGATGTGTGCCAATGCCCTTGCGCAGGTAGGCACTAACGTCAGAGTCATCGACATACGGTATGCATCCCTCCCTCTCCCCGCAACCCGACCATGCGTGTTGAGCAGTCCGTTGGCAGCCCCCTCAAGGTCGCGGCTGGTCAAGCGGATGGCATTCAACCGAGAACGATCGAAGTGTTACAGGTGTGACCATCTCCTCGTCGCTCTGTCCCAGTGATTTATTTGGTGGCAGAGCTACGGACTTGCCGAACGCTTGATCCGGGAGGGAAATCAGATGCACATGTGTGTACGTCAACGTTTGCTTCGTTGCACGGTGCAGCCGTCTGACGGGTCCTGATGCAACAAAGGCTTTCTACAACCCTAAGAGCAATGGTGTGATCGAGGTACGAATCGTCCTCCAACGACTGCAGTGTATCTCTCGCCTAACATCTGACCGGTGCCTCCTTCAGCGCACAGAACGTGCCCCTAATGTCACCGCCCCAAGTGCACGTTTTCCATTCGAGGTGCGACCCTCCCGTCATCGAACATCCGTTTTGATGCATGAGCGGGCGCCCAGATTACCCTGCACCAGGGAGCGATAGAATCTGTTTTTCTCGATTCCATGAACAACCATGGGGTAAAGATCGAGCGCCCTCGACGACCCTCGGCGATCGAAATCTCGGAAGATGCCGACGAGCTATTGAACCCTTCGTCATATCCGGTGAAGGTGGGCGCGCTAACTACACTAGGCCTAACATCGAGTTTGAGTGATGATCGCAATAGGTTACGGTTGAGCATTTGGATGCCGTCGACGACGAGAATAGGACTGAGATCGTGCATGCCAAATACGTCGTTGGAGCAGATGGTGTGTCTTGTCCCGCTCATTTGTGGGTGTGGTACCGATTTTCAATTGATAGGCGCACATTCATGGGTCCGAAAGACTCTGGGGATTCAGATGGAAGGAGAACAGACTAGTAATTGATTCAAATTCTGTGCACGCGCTGCATGCCTAATCCTAATCAAACCGAACAGAATCCATCTGGGGCGTCGTCGACTTGATACCAGAAACAAACTTTCCAGATATCCGTAACCGCACCGTTATACATTCAACAAGCGGGACATGCATGGTTATCCCCCGTGAAGGAGACACAGTTCGTTTATATATCCAGCTATCGGATGCGGATGTCGTGGATCCGTCGACCGGAAGAGTTGACAAGGGTAGAATGAGCCCACAGAAACTCGTTTCGGTGAGGATTTTTAGTCACGTGGCGAGATATGAACTGCGATTGATACGTGGCGGTAGTCCTGCAGAAAGATATTGCAACCATATGAGTTGGCCGATTCAGATTTTGGATGGTGGACAATTTATATCAGTACGTCTTCTCTTAATTTTATACTTCTGAGCCTTTCAACATGCGAGCGACCTACTAGTTGGGCAACGTGTGGCTTCTAGTTACTCGTCCAAGGACCGCGTTTTCATTGCTGGTGATGCATGTCACACGCACTCCCCAAAAGCTGGTGAGAAGATTATATCACCCACCTGGAATTCTGGAGTCATTTATCCATATTCTAGGTCAGGGGATGAATGCGAGTATGAATGATACCCATAACCTCGGTATGCGTCTCCCGTGTCCTTGGGGCGAAAACTGATAATTGTGTAGCGTGGAAGCTCACACAGGTGCTCCGAGGATGGGCCACGCCGTCACTCCTGAAAACCGTAGGTATCGACAACACTCGACCTTTTGTTCTAATCATATCACCTCTTCCCAGTATGAATACGAGCGCAGAAAGTACGCGCAGGACCTGATAGACTTTGATAAGAAATTTTCTGCCATGTTTTCCGAAAAGCCGAGGACAGAAGACAACCAAGACGGGGTATCCCACGCACAATTCCTCAGGTGAGCGCCTTGCACACGGTGATCAAGGTCATTCGTGAATATTTTCCCCTCGTCGCGTCGTCTATCAGTGCGTTCCAAACGTTTGGAGGATTCACGAGCGGCATTGGCGTTCATTACGCTCCCTCTGCGATCGTGGATCCCAGATACCAGACTTGCGCGAGCAAGCTCATTGCCGGCGAACGAATGATTCCGCAGATCTTTGTTCGCGCCGCGGACGCGCGCCCCATAGAAATACAGGACCTACTCCCTGCGGACGCCCGGTTCAAGGTGCTCTTCTTCGTGGGGCACTTGACTGATACGAGGATCGCCAAGCTCCGCGATCTCGGGGAGGAATGGAACGCACCGTCGAGCGTGTTTCGCAGATACAGCCCTGATGGGAAACCGTCGACCGTGTTCGACGTGGTTACGATCGCCGCGGGAAAAAAGGAGACGGTGGAATACGTGACCGTACCTCCGTTCTTCCGTCCACACTGGTCTAGGTGAGCTGTCGTTTGTTTCCCCGTCTTATGCCGTCATGATGGAATGAACGATTGATCCGTGCGACGCGTTCCCCCGTTTCGCACTGCAGGGTTCTCCTTGACGATACAGACGTGACGGGAACTCAGGGTGGACATGGGTATGAGAAGTATGGCATTGATCCGGAGAAAATCACACTTGTGGTCGTTCGACCGGACGGATACGTGGGGACGGTCGTTCCCTCGACCGCCATCTCGGATCTCGATGCTTATCTCGGATCGTTCTTGGTCTCTCACGACGGCGTCAATGGCAAATCCTAGAGGTGCGGCGAGCGAGCGCATCGCCACACTATGACTTACGGAGCATCGCATATATGTATCCCGGGGGTATCGTGTACAATTATGTAGAAAAAAGGCGTAAAGCATACAATAAACATCCGCGTCGATCAACGTGATGGAACACTAGTCGCACGTTCGACGTTCAACCTCGCCGCCCGACGGGTAAAGGTGCTGCCTCCGCACTCCCAATGGGCACCCTCCTTGCTCCACCTTTCCCGGCAACCGGCAACTTGGTTGGAGCCCTGTTCGTGGGTTTGGCGAGTACGTCTGCCGGTTTGCTCCCAGAAGGAGAGGAGGCACGATGATGATGATCACCGCGCCCCGGTTTGCTCGGGGCCGCGGCGCCCACCGTCGCGACCACCACGCCAGGCGGCGATCCCCTCCGAGACAGTTTTTCCCGGTTCTCCTTCTCCCCCGTACCAGTCGACTTGGGTCTGCCTGTCGTTGTCGTTGTTGCGGCGGGAGCCTCCGTCTCTCTCGATCCCTTGCCACTGCCATTCCCACCTCCACTACTGGTGCCTGTGCTCCGCTCCCTCACCGAAACCCGCTTCTTGCCGTCTGCCTTGTCAGTTTTTTTTGCCTTTTTCACCGGTACGACGACGGCGTTACGTTGGGTCTTCTTCTCCCTGAGGGGACTGTCGTCGCTGTCGCCGCTGCCGTGCACACTCATAGCAGGCACAAGTCCCGGCGGGCTCCGCGGTGGCGTCCTCGCAGACCGTGACCTGGGCACCATTTCGGGCTCTGGCACCGGCTCGGGTTCGGGTTCGGAGCTCTCGGGCGAGTCGGCGAGCATGAGGATCCGGCTGAGCGGACTGGGCTTGATGGGCGAATAGGCGTGCGTCATGTGTGCCGCCAAGGGTTTCGCCACGGGGAACGGAGGACGTCGCATTGGGGGTGGTGGGGTGCGTGGTGGTGCTGGTGCTGGTACGGGTTTCTCCGTGTCAGTGGGAGCAGCAGGCTCGACGATCGTCGGTATGGGGTATAGAGGAGAGGGCTCGGGAGAGGGGGAAAAGGGATTTGGATCGTCCTCGGGGAGGTGACTGTCCAACGGTCCGAGCAACGAGTCGGGTGGGGGCAACGACGTCCGAGGTGAGGGGGGAGGGAGAACGAAAGACGTTGGAAGGATCGATTTCGTCAGAGTGGAGGATTTATCGTTCGTCTGCTGTTTTGATGCGGAGACAACGATGGGGATCACCTCCGTCTCGTACGCAGGTTCGACATTGGTGGGGGGTGGAATGGAGAAGATGGAGGAACGTCGGGAGATGCGTGTCTTACGAGCGTTGCCCGATTTGCCAACGACCTTTTGCTTGCGAGGAGACTTGCGGGGTGATTTGGTTACATCGGGAAGGTAAGCGGCCAAACTGGGGGAAGGAGGTACACCGGGTGGTGGTGCATCCGGAGTGAGGGTGGTCGGTTGTTCGGAAAGCATTTGTTGAACCTGCCACGATCGCCTCTCTTCCAAGAATTTGATTCTTTCGTTCTGAACATGAAAATGAGACAAAGGATCAGGGGGAAAAGAAATAGACAAGCTTACCTCGAATGCAGACCTGTCTTTTCCGAGCTTTACAGCAGCTTGGGTGAACCTTTCCCGTTCGTCTTCAAGTTCTTTTTTGATCCGGGCAAGCCGGTCACGTTCTGCATCGCGCTCGGAAGCGATGACCAAGTCGTCGAGAGCGGCTCTCTGAGTCCCTTGGGCTGCGAGTTGATTCAGAAGCTCGTGCGTTTCGGACTCGTGCACCTGATGTAATTTCCTGGCTTGGTCTGCACGGGAACGCCATCAGCTGAGAACATTTCAATAGCATGCAACATACCGAGTTCGGACTGTAGCTTGTCAATGACAGCCTGAAGACGTTTAGATTCTTCGGGCCCTGCTTCCGAGGGTTGTAGAGAAGATGGCTGGGTGGCGTTCGGGCTGTCAGAGAAGTGTTTGGATAGTATGGAAAAGGCATCTTTTGCGGATGCAAAGAGGGAAAGAATTTTGTCGTCCGCCGCGTTAATTGGAGTGAGCGGGAACAATGCATCGTGATCAAATGGAGCAGGCTAATATATATTAGGCTATCTTGGACGAGGAGCGATGAAAGATGCTTGCCTCTTGCGATTTGATGGAAGCCAAAACACGTATTTCATGTATCATTGACTGCAGACGATTCGCGGACACGAGTATGAGTCGTCTGAGCCGGGTGGTCTCGTCAAGAAGTTCCGTTCTAGAGGTTTCGGCATGCTCGAGAGCGACTTCGAGATATCCTTTCCCCTTTCCAAGGAGCTCCATACCTGAGACGACATCGGCATTGGCACCTCGGAAAACGATGCCGGGGGAGGTGGATGACTTGGCTTGGGAGTCGACTAGCTTGGTCCACTTTTCGATTACTCGTTCGACCTCTTTTTCCCTCTTCTTGATTTCGGTTGTGTGGGTCGCACGGAGGGCCTGAATGGATGTTCTGGAACGTTGGAGTTCTGCGGTGGTTTGCTTGTGGCTGGACTCTGATGATTGAAGCGAACGAGCGGCAGCACTGGCACAAACCGGTGAGTGGTGGACCCCGGGTCGGACTCGGTGCGACTCACGCCATACGGGACTTGTACATGTTCACTTCACGCTCTGCGTTGAGTACCTTTTCGGTGGACGAGCGGTGCATACCCATGAGTCGCTCATGGTCGTACGATAACGTTCGGAATTTGGTCGACAGTTCCTCTGTGCGGGTCATGTCGTTCTTTCGCAGGTTCAAAGACGGCACACACGATGGGGGTCTGATGGGAGACATACCACGCGTTGGTCGAGCATCGCGATGAGACACTTTGCGATGGAGTCCACGTTGTCACTGGAGAGGCCATCGAGAGAAATTCTATGATTTTGAGTGAATCCATGTGCGACTAGCTGTGCGTTGATGTACTGAAAAGAACTTGAACTTGTGTCGGTGTCGTCCATACTTTACTGATATGTAATGTAATTTGTTTTTACAGTCGATTTGAACGAACGCGTTGTATCACGTGATCGAGGAAATGTCACGTGCTTATTCGCGGGTACTGCGAATTACGTAATAGCGACTTGTCCTCCTCGTCCCTCGCTCGCGCGCTGGCCCGGACTGTTCCTTTCGTTGGCGTTGATGCCTCCAGTGGCCCTCCTCCACCCCGCTTCTCCTTTTCCCTCTTCACATCACCACTTTGGCCTTCCAACACCCCCAGCGATGCACAATGGCCCCCTCGCTTACGCCGACGATCTCACCGTCGCAGAAGTAAAGGAAAAGGCAAAGGAGGACGTAAGAAAAGCTGCGAAAGGCGTCACACCGATCAGCCTCATCAAGACCGCCCGCCATCAGTCACAGCAGGCACAGGAACATGAGAACAACGGCGACCTCAAGGCTGCCCTCGGCGCTCTCCTCAGGGCAGGCAGTCTAGCACACATGTTCATGAACTGCGCAGAATTTATCGCAGAGAATAAACCAGGCAGTCATGGCGTTTTGTTCAAGGAGTTCGTCGACTTTCAAAAGGTCCATCTTCGTCTCCCTGCACCCCTCCGTAGCTTACCCTGATATCACCAGACCGAGGGCAGTAATCTTATGCGACGAGTCCAGGCCATCGAGGCAAAGCTTACTGATCAGGAAAAATCAGCTGTAACGTGAGCACTATCAATCCCTATCTCTCAACCCTACTTACGCAGCACGTCAGCCACGCTGCCGCCGACGCAGGTTCCAACAAGCGACTCGGATCCTCTATAGCAGACCGTGTAAAGAAACTCAACGACGCTGGGCTGGACGTCGATACTTCTAAGCGTACTTCCCGTGAATTCCCTCATCCTCTCCCCTCCCCTCTCCCCATCCCTCTCAAATCTCCTCAACCCATACCCACTCATAAACTACCGTCAACGCTTGTATCGGCCCCGCCACATCCACCCGTCATCCCGCCATCAAACAACAGCTCTACTGCTTCATCGCCGCACGCCATTGTTCCGCCCTCCAGCCTTGGTCCTCCTTCGCCGACATCCTCAGAATCAGCCTCTCCTCCTCTTGCTCATGGTACCATCGCTGAATTCTCACAGGCATTCCCACCCATAGACGAACTCGACGAACTCGAGTCCAGATTCCCTCCCGTGCCCATTTCAGATCCCACAGAGACCACCAGCATCACCCACAAGTCGTCCGTCTCCCATTCCAACGGTGTTATCGGGGTTGAAATGCCAACATCGCCTCTTTTCAAACAGTTCCCATCGCTATCCATCGACCCTGGACCTCGACCTGCGAGCACACCCATAACGCCCACAGTGAACGCCTTCGTTAGTCGTCCAGCTTCTCCGGCAATCACTTCAAAACGGTCAATCAACGGTCTCCCATCTTCCCCACTCTCTTCGAAGCCATCACCAGTACCGGAAAAACCCGTGGTTCCTGCATCAAATACCATCCTTCCCGAACTTTTACGTGAATACTTGGTTTCGCCGGGTATTAAAACCCTTGTGGTCGACATACGGACCCGGGACCAATTTGACAGCGAACGCATCAGAGCAGATGCTATAGTATGCCTCGAGCCATCCGTCCTTGCACGTACAAGGTAACGAAGGATCCACACACGCTGACTTGTTGTCTGCTAACGCTAGGCGTAGCGTGACGGCCGCTAGCCTTGAAGACTCGTTGGTTGTCGCACCGCGCGAAGAATGGGTCCTCTTTCAGAACCGTGACAAATTCGACCTTGTGGTCCTTTACGATGCTTCTTCGGAGACGTATGATGTTACTGGTCCTCTCTCGGCATTCGTCAATGCCGTGTTCGGAAATCCGTTCAGGAAGTTTCTGCGCCATGCGCCCGTGTTACTGGTTGGCGGGTTGCAGGCGTGGAAGCAGATGTTCTCCGATGAGGTTGTCCGCGGAGTTCCTGGTGGAGTGCGTGCATCGACGAACAGCATCCTCGAGAACGGGATCAGTAGTACCTCAGGTGCGATATCGTCTTCTGCGTCGATCCCCGATGCCTCGCGCAATCGGTCGCTACCGGGTTCATCGCACATAAACGGCGTGTCGACGGAGAAACGGCTCCCGGAGCCCTCCTCTTCGTATGTCCTTGCCATATTAATGTCTCCAATGATATTTACTGCTTGTGATGACCAAAGATTGCCCGGAAAAACTTCCGAAGTCGAGGTGATCCCGGATCCCCCATCTCTCGTTCGCCGACAAGCCATATCTAAATCTCCGCCTATATCACATTCTCATAGCCAATCGGAAAGCGTAAGATGTCTTGTTACATCTAGTGGCACCATTCTCACTTTGCCGCCGTAGATATCGTCGTCACCCAGGCCGACACTATCATTTGGCAGCGTTGCAACAAGCTCTACATCAATCACATACCCCTCAGTCACTCCAGTATCACCTCCTGTAACAAATGCATCGTCCTTTTCTCCAACCCCGTCATCGTTCACTCCTGTATCCCTTCCTCCCCAAGCATCTATCAATCCTTCGCCGTTGGCGAGACGGCGAAGTGAATATATGAATGGTCCCACAGGTTCCGGCTTTGCTCATCGTCCCGCGTCTATCGACTACCCCGATCTCCCCGTCATTCGGCCGCCCCCTCCCGTAGCTTCTCCTACGTCTGAGCGCCAAGACTCGCGACCTCGTCTCCTTCATACATCGTCATACTCGGTTCCGGTGCCGTTTAATAACAAAGCGGGTCCGAAACCTCCGACCATTCAGTCCGACTACCCAATTACCTATTGGTCTGATATGAAAATCAACACGACCGGGTTGAAAAATCTGGGCAATACTTGCTACATGAATGCGACGATTCAGTGTTTGAGCGCTACGGTTCCCTTTGCAAGATTCTTTACAGGTACGGAAAGTTTGCTAGTCTGACAGACATTGCTGACCGTATTCAAGATGGACGATGGAAGAACGCGGTAAACATGCTGAATCCGTTGGGCACGAAAGGGAGTCTGGTTGGTGCATTCGCGCAGATTCTTTACGATATGTCACATTCGGAGCTCCCCAGCTTCATCCCATTTGGGTTCAGAGTATGTCAGATTCCTCTACCGACTCAGCCGGGCACCAGGTTTACTTTACCCTAACAGCGAACAATATGTAGCCACGCATCCCAGTTTGGTGGATCAGATCAACATGACTCGCAAGAGTTTCTAACATTCCTCCTGGACGGTCTTCATGAAGACCTCAATCGTGTGCTCACGAAACCTAGCAATGATTCTTCACCCGAGCGCGAAGCCGAACTAGAAAAATTGCCTCAACAGATCGCGAGCGACCAGGAGTGGGAAATATACCGAATGCGAAACGACAGCCTGATCGTGGATTACTTCCAAGGACAATTTCGGAATAGAATGGAGTGCCTGACCTGTCACCATGTCGGTGCCTTGTGCTTTTAGAGCGTTGCGGTGCTGATGAATTCTACGTTCTAGACGTCTACGACATATAATTCGTTCATGTACCTGTCCTTGCCGATACCCTCCATCAAGGGCCCGAACAGGGTTTCATTGTACTCGTGTCTCGAAGCGTTTGTCAAGGAAGAGGTTCTCGAGAAGTCGGAAGCATGGTAAGGGTTCTTCGGTCCTTGACGATCTCACCCCTCGAACCACCCCTAGGCATTGTCCCAAGTGCAAAGCGCTGCGCAGCGCCACCAAGATACTTTCACTCTCACGATTACCCCCCGTCCTACTGATCCACCTCAAACGTTTCTCCGTCAAGGGCCCGTTTACGGACAAGATTGAGACGATCGTGGATTTCCCTTTGAGTGGCCTCGATCTGACCAACTATATGCCCCCTCCGCTTCCACCAGACATGCGCAAGGATGCAGAGAAGCCGACGTCGACGGCGGCGAGTGCAGTCCACGACCCGCGCGTGCAGGTGCCGCCATACAGATACGATCTATATGGCGTCACGAATCACTTTGGGAGTCTAAGTAACGGTCATTGTAAGTCGTCTTTTTGCTCGTGTACCCGTGACTCATAAACGGGTTGTATAGACACAGCCTTTGTCGCGTCCCGGCCCGGATGGCTATATTGCGATGACAGCCGGGTCACCTCGATAGACGCCAAGGAGGTGGTGGTATGTGACCTTTGCAACACGCTTCCGTCTCCGTTTCCAACGTCTCACTCGACTTTTTCTAACAGGGACGTCCCGCATACGTACTGTACTATAAGCGCATCAAAACTTAGATGTTGGCGAACAATGCCTACTCGTGTACATTCCCCTTTTCCTTCACTTTTGCTTTCTTTCTATTTCCCTCTTTTAACCGCTCACGGATATTTATGCACCCTCTTTGCTTATTTGGATGTTTATGGTTTTCGTCGCGCGAACACAATAACAGTACTATCCCTGTCGTCTGCCGTCTGTATCATGCTACATTTCTTTCCGTGCTTCTTTTTTTCACGCTTGTTCTTTCGACCTTTCTCTTCTTTCTCCAAACGAACTAGCTTACAAGCAAACGTAACCACAATTGTGATCATAATGACACCGTGATACGAACGGACTAGAAAAAGTAAAGAAACCCGGTACAAACCGCAAACGGACGATCTTGACCCCGACTGCCCTTATAACCGGGGGCAACAAGACAAACAATGTCTTCCCTCACTCTTGCATCGCCCTGGACACACGCTCTGACCACTCAACCGACCCATCGGAGCTTATCGTCCCCACCGTCACCCTGTTAGCCCTGCTGCTGCCACCGTCACTATCGCCACCGACGCTGCTCGCATCGTCGTCGGCGTCGTCGTGATCGTCGTGCTTGTGTCCGTTGATCTTCTGATGCTTCTGCTGCTGCCCACCGCCGCCGTTCATCGTCATCGCCCAGTGACACTTGTGACAGTGCCATCGATCGGTAAAGTAACCGTGCCGATAAAAGCACGGAGAGTACCGCGTCGCGCACTTGTCGCATTGGTGGTCTGGCTCAGGAGCGGAGGCAGCGGGTGTGGCAGCGGCCGAGGCAGAGGCAGAGACAGAGGTAGAGACAGAGACGGAGGCGCCAACACCAGTGTTATCGAGCACCGCGTCTAGGCGCTCACGGTCACGGTCGCGATCACGATCGCGGTGCGGGTACAAGAGGCTGTCTAATCTCCGGGCTTTGCGGAGAAGCGCGTGGGCTTGGGTGACGGGCGCGCGTTTGTACGTTCGGCAGTACGCTTGGAGCGCGGTCTGGGTGAAAAATAAAATTGCAACGAGAGGTAGGTGCGTGCCGTCGCAGAAAAAGAGAAAAAGAAAAAGGAACACAGTTAGCACGTCTCGAAATGCAGGAAAAATCATGGGTCAACGAATCACCTCTCCAGTCTCGTCCGCCTCACACAAGTCGAACAGCGTACGCTTGCTCGCGTCACGTTCTTGGCAACAAATAACAGGTGCCATGTTGCCCGTATCGCCTTTGAACGTGGTCGTGATGGCGTCGCGACGGTGGTTTCGCACCTGGATGGAAGAACCATGGAACTTGGGCCGGGCAAAGAGAACAAGAGTACTTACGGGTTGAAGCTCGAAACCGAACCGATGACCGTTTCGCCAAGCACAAGAGACGTGGTATTCTCGGACGCAATCACTGCATCGAACGACGGCGCCGCCCGCCTCACCGCACAGGGTGCATCGCTGCAAGCATGTAAACATGACCGATATGTACGTTTAGTAGGGAGAAATACATACTGCCGACCAACGGGCACGAGGAATGGTATTGATACCTTCCACCAATCGTAGATGCACAACATCGGAAAATGTGACCTCGGGAGAGAACACGGCACAGAGAACGTGGACCCATGCTTGGCCTTCGGTCGGTTTCGCAGCACGCAGAAACGAGTCTGCGTCCTTTGTTGACGACTTTGATTTTTTGCGTGGACAGAGCACGCAATCTGTGTTCTGTAGAGGCGAGGTAAGATACCGAATAGGAAAAAAAATTCAGAGAGAAATTATTCACGTGGGACGCTTCTTCTGTCTTCTGGTTGTCGCACAGATCACATAACCATGATTCGACGGTGTGCTTGTCCGCAGAGACACCACATGCTCCTTGATAGATGTATCAGTGTCGCCATTCATCCAAACCAGCGACGATTTACCTGCGTGTACTCGGAAATGACATTGGCTGCACTTGAGGATTCGACCCATAGGTCCACTCTTTTGGCAGGCCAGACAACGCAACTGAGGCGTAGAGGGCGTGGGGGGCGGAGGAGTACCATTCGTCACTACAGAGGTCTGTCGGAATTCGTAAACTAGCACATCAAGGGATGGCTGACGAAAAAAAAAATATACATACCCTGAGCCGCTTGACGCTCGGAGCGCTCAACGGCGTGCCTTCGCGTTTCTCTCCACCACTCTTTCTCCCCTGGGGATAGATCTCCTCGCGTACGGGTCGAACGTTCAAGTCTGCATACTTTCGCCAGTTCGTACCGCAACTGTCGCAGAGGATGTCGGTGGCGAGACCCTTGGGAGCTCGCCACCAGGCGTCGGATTCGCGTGATCGACAGGCGCCGCAGCCACCATTTGCCTTGGTCACTCCGCGAACAATGGATCCTTCGTCGTCGGACATGGGTATGTCTACGATTCGTGCCTCTCCCTCATCTTCTTTGGCGATCGCGGCACGCTGGCGGGCGCGTATATTCTCCTCCTCCAGCCTGGAGCTGACATCAAATATAAAAAATGTAGAGTGGTATCGCACACTTAGGGACGTACTTTTTCCAGTGGCCGTAGAATCGCACGACCTCTGGTACCGTCCGCGAACCTACCTCGTCGCGTACCGCTCGGAGTTCTGGACCATGAAGAAGAATGCCATCCTCAAAGGCAGCGACCTCCTCCGCCGTCCATTCTTTGTCGGTATATCTGGTTTCCACCTTCTTCCACTGCGAGGATAAATCAGGGTGAACCAACACAAATGAATGTACGACCGTTACCTTCTCAGCACGAGTAGGAAGGCTCATATCCACAGTGGACCACCCTCTGTTTATCAAGTGTGCATGGGAAAAACGGCGTAACGTCTCCGTGAGCCAATCGACGCTGTGCAAATCCTCCTTCCTCCTGGTCAGTATTGACTTCCATTCCTCCACTTTACACGCATAATGATCAATGGAAAGAACTTAGAAAAGTATCAGGTCGCTTACATTCTGCGACTGGACGGCGGTCAGTCGGAATTATCTAATGGCATGTTCCAAAAATACGCACCTTCCTCATCCGATAGATTGTTGATAATGCTGAGTACCTCTATAGTATTGCTGTCCCCTCTTTGGTCTCCCTCCGTGGCGTGGTTGGATGGCGGTACATCGTCAGCGGAAGACGATGAAGGCCGGGGGCTAAGAGGGGGGATCACAGCCTGGTACTTGGGACCGACTCGGGTTGCGGCACGAGGGAAAATGAGGTCGTCGGGATCTACGAACCATATATAACCTTGACCATCAAAGGAAATTTCCCACGCACCGAGAGTGTCCTCCGCCACGGTGTATTGACTTGCGTAGTTGCCGGCATGCGGTTAGCCACATGTTCACATAGGGGGGAAATGAAAGCCCAAAAGGGACACTCACCCGAAATACCGGAAAGGCCACATCTTGAAGTACTTGATGTCTATGCTTTCCTCCTTTTCTGCCAGAGTCCGATCCTTTCGCGGTCTGCCACGCCCGCGAGGGGCGGGAGCATTTGACTTGGGTTTGGTAACCGGGGTTGGGTGACGGACGTCGTGACTGTCGACTTCTTCCTCGTGGCGTTTGGAACAGGGGGCACACGTCCAGCCGTAACCACGCGACGGTTTAGCAAGGAGAGGTGGCTGAACGCAGCCCATGTGAAAGAACTTTTTGCATCTATCACATCCCACCGTATCGGGACTTTATTAATGCGCGGAGTCAATATGATCCGTGCGGGAGAGAGCGAGGTATCCACATACTTTGCGCACCACTTGTTGCATGTGGCGCATAGACGAAGGGTATCTGTAAGGTCCGGAACGACGTCCTTCTCAGTGACGACATACTCGTATCTGGAGAGCAAGACCTGGCGTATGTGATCGGGCACTGCAGAGGGGTTATTGAAACGGAATGGGAAACACGTGACTTGGCAAGACACTTACGATTCCGGACATCGGTTGCTTGAATGACTTCGAATTCCTTCTTGATGTAAGGGTCAAACAGACGATTGAAATAAAATCTGTCTGGACGCTTCTTCCAGCCAGCGAGGTCGGTTATTTTATCCCTGTGCGTGACGAAGCATTTGGACCGGAGTTGGTTGATGTCGCACACTTCTGAATATATGGCGGCTAAGAGAAGGCGGGAATCGGCGACGGGGCGATCGCTGACGTCGCTTGGACGGTAATACCACGCGAGTCGAACACGGGTATAGGTTTCTTTTCCCTTTCCTTTACCTTTGGTAATACCTTCCGGGGGAAGAAATTCCATGATGCGTGCTACGGAGTAAGGGGTACCGTCTCTGACGGACCAGGGGGGAGAACAGTACACATGATCTGCAGGGTGCGTTCCTATGTATGAGAGGAGACGGAAGAGAGTGAAAGCTGATTTTTACCGTTGACTTTGACCTTGTCCCCGCTCTTGAGGGTGATCTGTACTGCCATAGGCGCTGAGGGCAAGATGGGGTGCAAAAAATCTACAAAGGTTCTAGTCACTCTGTAGTACAATGTGAGAGGTATTTTTGCGCACCTTAATGGGGGGTAAGTGTAAATACCAGCTGGACGAGGAGTATGACGAAGGAGACAAGGTGGACAAGGTGCGATGGCTGGCTGATTCAAACTCCGACGGGGCGCGAAAGTGCAAGCCGAGGTTCGGCCGAGCGTTGTGGATTGAATTCCCAATTTAGGAAACGAATTTCCCCAGGCGACCCCCCAAGCGCCGACGTCGCGATCGTCCGCCCGCGTTTCTCAAGAAGCTATACTTGAAATGACGCCCTCTAACTAGTTCTTTCCATCATGCCTTCCCCTCTCGACGCACCTTCCCTCGCGTCCCTTCCCAATGACTTTCTCCAGCTCCCCGTTCCCGTCGTACTCGCGGGGCCGCCGGGCACCTCTTACCGCAGGAAAAAGACCGCTAGGTTCGCTGGAATCAAACTCCATTGGGCTCGCTTCATTAAGCGAATCGGCGCCGACTCCCCCTCCGACTCATCTGCGATAGCGGACGGTTCATACCAGAGCAGCTGTACTCACAGGCAAGCCGACGCCGACGCCGATACTGACGAGGTCGACGAGATAGTCATAGACAGAGACTGGTCAGAGGATCTGTCCTCCCTCGATCAGCCCTCCGAAGATGGCCACTCAGGGTCCTCCAACAGTCACGTCCAGATGGGATCCAGTCTCGGTCGTGACACGACCTCAATGCCGGACGACAATCATCTTATCAGCGGTTTGCTCTGGTCCCTCCGCTGGGAAGTATGGCCCGCCATTTACAAATTCTTCTCTGTTCGCTTTCTTGACGACAGGACCGAAGCTAGATTTCTCAAGGAACACTGGTTTACCAGAAAGGTATTTCTCTCTTCCCTTCATCTACGAAAGGCACCTCCAACTACTTCCAGTCGCTTGTATTATGGTCCTCTATCTTCCTTGTTGTAAACTGGATTCTCGGTGCTGTCACCATTGCCAGCCCAATAACCATCTTGGACAAAATATGGCTATGGGGTGTTAGTGGTTCTACTGGCTCTCTCCGATACACGCTGACAGCCAGGCAGCTCACTCCCGCCCTGACTTTCCCATTGCTGATCTTGGTCGTGCTCGACTTTCCTCGAGATCGACCCATCCCATACCAGATACTCGTCGGCTGTGCGACTTGGTGCTGGTCCGTCCTTTCTTTCTCGACTTAACAGTGCATATTAAGGAAATTTCAGGGGCCTGTATGAGCTTCTTACCATGTTCGTCTCCTACCTTGTGACAAGTTTAATCGTGTGCCTGATGTCACATCTTTAAAAGGTATTTGTGTGGCTTCTACAGCCCAGTTCACGTTTTTGAGCTTGGAACAAAGGACTTTCTTACCATGTTCTAGTACGACCTTCCTATCCAGTCCTCTTCCACAAGTTAACGATCTCCTCAGCTATACCTCGGCTTTACAAACCATTGCATTATTCGGATTGATGACAAGCAGGATGGCCGCACTCATCGGATCCCTCTCCTTCTTTATCGTGTAAGTGGAAAATGGGTCGCCGTTTCATTTACCCTCATGGCGTCCCGTTCATGCGTTAGCGCATCTGTGTTGATCTTACCCTATCGCCCAATTTGGGTTCGGAGTGCGTCAGTTTGTCCGTGTGCAAGAGCAGACATTGATATGACCACGAAGACCTCTTGAATTTTCTCTTATACCACATCTTTCTCCTCTTCGTCCATTACATGCACGAGAATGTATGTATGTGGACTCCGCTTGATCGATCTAGCATGGTGACCTGTTTGCAGTCCGAGAGGAGGCTCTTCATTCTCCGCGAGCAACTCAAACTTCAATTCAAAGAGACACAGAAAGCACAAATCAATGAACGCAATGAAGCAGACTCGAAGCGCCGACTTACCTCGTAAATATTTTTCTGTTGTGCCATTTGCCAGGATAACTGATGAATAATTGTAGTTATGTCTTTCATGATGAGTACTATTTCGGCTGCGAGGTGTTCCCTTAATTGATACTGTTGCTAGTACAGGTCCGGGTTCCTCTGAACACAGCGCGTGCGTATTATGACGGGTATCAATATTTTTTTTTTCCTGATTGTTGCCTTGGTAGTTTTGGCGGTCCAGAACATGGAAGCTTCCGGCGCAGTATCAAAGGCACAAGAAATCGAGTTCATGGCACTCGGTGGTAGTTTGGTGATGATGTCCAAAGGTTATTTTCTCGTAAACCCATTTGATGCTCCTGGTTGACTTTTCGTAAAAGTACTCAATGATATGCTCGACTTGTGGGTCTCCATCATATTTTACGTAAATAAGACTGACATTCCGAATCAGCAATCGCATGGATAGCGGACGTTTTGAGATTCTATCTAGACCGTATGCGTTCCATTCAGTCATCCGAACCCTCTTCGTACCGTTACGGATGGCCACCGACGCCCGTAATCTCGAACTAGTAACCCACTTGGACGAGACCATCGACGAGGTGGGCGGTGCGCGTGCTATTTCTGAATCGTCGTCTGATTTTGTAGGTCGCACGCTGTGCAGCATCTAACGCTGCAGGAGAAGATCCGAGTATGAACAATGAAGAGGACGGAGTGGTCCTCGGGGACGCCATACGTCTCCGTCAAATCATCAACAACCTCGCTAGGTGGGTAGTGGAAACTCTGTAATGGCCTTCTCTATCGACACGAGGATAGTAACGCGTGCAAGTTCACGCCTGCGGGTGGACGTGTCACCTGTACGACCCGTCTCGTGCGCCGTGACCCTGAAACGAGTCATGTCCCACGGCCTCGAGCCGACATTGAGGAAGGCTTGGTGACACACCAGGATCCCACCTCCGGTTGTCCTGCCAGAGGAGACAAGGAAACCGATAGGACAGCCTCCTTATGGAGCAAGAACCGGTTGAAACGAATCGTGGTGCGCATCGAGGTCAGTGATACGGGCCATGGAATACAGCCCCGCGAGATCACACAAGGGAAGCTGTTCAGTAAGTGTTATCTGGATTTGAAATACTTGAGTAATGATCAATTCCCTGATAGCTGCATTCAATCAAACCGAGCAGGGACGCCAACAAGGTGGAAAAGGTACTGGGCTGGGGCTGGCCCTCGTACGACAAATCGTGAAATTGAGTGGAGGTCGTTTGGGAGTGCGCTCGAAACTCGGGCATGGATCGACGTTCTGGGTCGAATTGCGTATGTATCATGCGTTATCTGCGTCTCGTCACCCTGACCTCATAGACTCTCTTCCCCCGTCATCAACGGCGTCGCGGTACCGTCCGGCATGGAACAGCGCTCGGCGTTGGTGTCCGAGTTATCGATACGCCAGATCCCGAATCTGGACTGAGCGGCAAGCACTCGTCTGATCTCGAGGGATCGCTATCCATTGACTTGCTCCACAACCAGTCCAATGCAATGGAGTCACTTATGGAACAGGGTACAAGCTCACGCTGTTCCTTATGTCTTGACACTAACACCTCTTTGTGCAGGTGGCATGGTGGAGCTGAAGTTGCCGAATGCGATCGACGAGAGTGACTCACACGTGCTCACGAGAACCATTGGGGACCTCTCTTCTGGCACTCAACTTGGCCCTCCATTACCTCCTACAGCACCTGGGCCATCTAACTATTCTAGTTATGAAAGTGCTCGATTCAACGGGAAAAGTTCTCTGGCGGGCAGCACCTCCACTGCAGCAGAAGGGCTTGTCCAAAAAAATGAGTGCCTATTTCCATCTCCTAATTCCGCATGTACGGATTCACTGCACGCGGTAACCTCACTGTCGCCTGTTTCGGCCGAATCTGCAGCAGGCAGTCCGAAGACACCTGTGAAGGGCACGCCACCACCACCGATGCGCAGGGGATCATCGGCGGTGTTTGAGCCA